>WNWK01031592.1:0-22595 GCA_009830355.1 Cherax destructor
TCATGTTTTTATGAAGTCCGATTTGGTGTTGTCATCTTTAATATCGATGTGATTTTATTCCATAGTTCTGTCTCATTTGGACATAACCAAAACATTTCCCCTTGTTTAATATCTCGGTAGTAGAGTGTTGAATGTCTACACAAGGGGCGTGGCAGCATTTACCACAAAAGTTGCATGTAATCCATGCAGAGGAACGTTTGCTTGTTTGTTTGCATACTACACAGGGTTTCATGATTGATTTTGTTGGTTGCTTTACTGTATATTCTACTAAAAGGTTCTCTGAAGTGGTGATCCGTCTATTTGTATCGTATCTATTTTATTTGCATGTGTAAGTGTTTGGACAATCTTACCGCTTTAAGTTATTGTTATTGTTATTGTTTGGGTGTTTGATAAGGTCCCCTAAAACTCCGTCCACTTATTGAATCCGGACAAGGATACCAGTTTTGAATCCAGTCAATGGTTCCCTTATTTCTTGGATCTGACGAGATCCAGTGTCACTTATTTAATGAATCCTGTAGGGGTTATTTGGGTTACGCGAGACAGACCACTGGAAGATGATTAAACCACCTACTCACCCTAAACTAAATACTCATACTGTAAATTACTTTCAAAAATGCTCAATGTTATTTTCCTATAAAATAATTTCAATTTTACTATTATGTTACTATTATGTTACCACCTACTTACCCTAACCTAAATACTCATACTGTAAATTACTTTAAAACATGCTCAGTGTTATTTTCCTTAAGATAATTTCAATTTTACTATTATATTACCATCCTACTAAACACTTACTACAATGTAATATCATCATATTGTAATTTGAGCAATGTAATATCATCATATTGTAATTTGAGCAATGTAATATCATCATATTGTTATTTGTACAATCTAGTATTTAAATAAAACAAACTCAATCAATTACTCTAATATTATGTTCATAGTCTATAAGCCATTAAATTAAGCTGCCCTTAATTCCATGGCATGTCAGTGGCTCTCCTTGCACTTCAGTTTATGATTGTAATTACAACACCTATGTAAACTTGCAATGAAATAAATATTTGAATTTAAATTTTGAATTTGAGTTATTAATGCAAATGTTAGCTTTATTTAAAGGGAGCAAAGTTAGGGTATTTTTCCAGAATGGTCTGTAATATACCCCTGTGGATAAAATACTTTGAGCTATCTTGAACATTTCTGAGTGAGTTGTCTCTGAATTCATTAATTTTATCGCACTCCAGTACATAATGATGCAGGGTGTGACTATAGTCCATCTGGCAAAGTTTACATTTCGTTTGGTCTACATCTGGTGGTGGTGATTTAACCTGCCAAAGATACTTACAACCCAGCCGGAGGCGGGCGGTAGATTTAGATTTTTTAGATTTTGCCACCGAAGTGGCTAGTTTATTGTGCACCCCATATCCATCCTGTGGACGGTAGCACAAGAGCATATGGATACACAAAAGGCCTAGGCACTAGGCCCCAAAGGGGTTAACAATTGTACATTTGGGTTTATATCTACATTTCAATTATCTGTTACAAGCAAATTTAGGAAATTTGCTTAGTACAATTGGTATCTTATTTCATGAATAAGATATCTTGACATGTCACATAGGTTATTATACTGTCTATCTCTATATTCCTCAATAAGTGCACAATTAGGCGGTAGTAACATCCAAGAGTCTGCTTATTTTGTTGGATGCACCATAGACATGTGGCTCCTCCTGCATGATAGAATGATGATAGATGGACTGACTGGTGTCAATCTCCCTAAGTCTTAAGTCAATAAAGTTCAATTGAAGTTCTTTTCGTATTATTGTTCACAAACTGCTAACTGACAAGCCAAGATTGTAATCGACTCCCTCTTTGAAAGCATACAGCTTAGCCAATTTATCAGTTCTATCAATGCATGGAAAGAGCGTGCATCATTAATAACCACCTTTCTCACCCTGCACAAGGTACACAGGTAATGAACTCACAAGTTACAAAGGTAATGAATCATGTAAGTAAGTAAATTTACTTACTTTCTTACGTTTGTACATGCTAACAATCATGAACAAATTATAAAGTAATGAGCAACTCACACGTCCACACCCGGTCACAACTGTAATGAATAAAGAGCGTAGCTAAACAAGATTACAAGATAAATATGACTCGATATTAATGATAGGGCAGTCATAATCATAATTTATGTCATGATATCACCTGACCTACGTCATACTAGTGGAAAATATTAGTTTACACCCGGGGAAGATTTACCACACCACTAATTGTTAAATTCTTAAATTTTTAAACTACCTCAATTTTGTAAACCTAACCTAACCTTAATAACATTATAATCATTGTGTCACTATAGAGTAAGATCTAGTATAATAATAATAATAATAGTAAAAATAATAATAATAATAATAGTAATAATAATAATAATAATAATAATAATAATAATAATAATAATAATAATAATAATAATAATAATAATACTTTATTGAGACATGGTACAGTGATACATGGTTGGGTAGACAAGATACATAGTTATTGATGAGATGTACATGCCAAAAGCCCCTAATATGCTGTGTATTGCGGGCATTCTTAGGACTACTTAATTGTAGACTAAATGGTAAAAAGTTATGGTTGATAATTTATAAAATAAGTATAATTGTGTATCTAAGTTATAAAGTTTGAATATAAGTTGAACATATCAATTAATTGTAGCAATGCAAATAATTGAGTGAGATAACATTTAGAACAATTAATTGCAATGCAGTTACAGTTTACGTGGTCATTATAATGTAAATGTTATGGAAACAGTTAGCTTAGTATGTATTATTCATAGCAGGTTTTTACATTTAAGTGATTAGTAAGTTTTTTACACTTAGGTGATTATTCTACTTTGTTGGGAATGTTTGATATCGAGCATTTAGGTTTGGGTGAGAAGGTGGTTTTTTAGCATCGTTTTGAATTGGGGTACAGGCAGGGTTTCTTTGGCAATGACAGGTAATGAATTCAAATTTTCGTGCCTTTTATGCATTGAGTTTTACATAGTGTGTGAACGGAACAGGGGATCTGCTATTTATGGTCATGTGTCTGTTAAAATTGGTAGAGAAGTTTGAGTGGAATATTTGCATAGAGTGTTCTATGTTGTAATAGGCACAGTAAAAGTATGGATGTCTTATTGGTAAAGTAACTTTAGGTTTGAATTTGAAGTATGTTGCTGGAGGTAATGTTATCATTCTAACTGCCTGTTGTGTTATTAGTGGTCTGAGATGAGTTATGATGTAGAGCCCCATGCGCAGATTCCATAGTAGGTAGGGGTAAATGGGGTATGATATAGGTAAGGAGACTGGTTGTGGAACATAGTACCGATCTTGATAGTATTCCAACGGTCTTGGATTTTCTTGAAATTTGTTATTAGTGGTCTGAAATTGAGGCCACTGTCAAGATGCATCCTAAGAATTTTCCCATAAGATAGTGAAATGCCTAGGCATACTAGGCATATATGAGCTCTTGTAACTTACTTCATAAATACTAAATAACATAATATTAACCCACTTTGTAATATTATCAGAAATAAATTGATTGATTGATTGTCTGAAGAGGCAGTAGATGGATCCTTCCCGACTCTTCTAGTTAGTTGATACTTATTATGCACCCATAATCCTGTGGCTATCAAAAGATACAGAGTACATAATGTCCGGGATACCTCAGTTTGATGCTACTTCAAGAATAATAATGGTCTGACTTAAAAGTATTTGCAGATTACAGATATATAGTCAAACGGGCCCCAAGTTTGAAGTGAGCTTCACTCAGAAAAATTAAACACGTTGACGTTGCATCTGCAATTATTAAGCAATGAGCAATCTATTAGCCGGACTCTCTCTGGTGACCACACTCCTACTACCTTACCGCTGCTCATTACTATCGTCCTTGTCACAACAGTGGCTGGTTAATCACTCTTGTAATACCCAGGGAGAAAAGTTTTCCCCACAGCTACTACGTCCATTCACACTACCTAGAATAAAGTTTCCACCTTCCTCTCCCACATCATCTTTACATTTCTAGAAAGTCCTCCGCTGGACACCGATGCCTTTATGCCCTTAAAGCGGTCAACAGTGGTTACCACCTGTCTTGCACACTCCTGCGTCCCGTCCACCTGGACACAGCACCATCCACAATCATACCTATACCTGCACGAAAGTATTTCCAGGCACTTACTTAACACTACTGTACTTAACATTCAGGTACATCCTCGTAAACCCCTACTTTGAGGGTAGAGTCAGAACATATGTTCTCAACTCATACAGATTAGATTTTGCCACCGAAGTGGCTAGTTTATTGTGCACCCCATATCCATCCTGTGGAATGTAGCGCAAGAGCATATGGATAATACACAAATAACCCGCAATGGAAGAAAGGAGCTTACGACGACGTTTCGGTCCGACTTGGACCATTTACAAAGTCACACTAACTTTGTAAATGGTCCAAGTCGACCGAAACGTCGTCGTAAGCTCCTTTCTTCAATTGCGGGTTATTTGTGTATTGTTCCAGTCACGGTATTGTGCCTTTTTTTGTTAGCATATGGATACACAGAAGGCCCAGGAACTAGGCCCCAAAAGAGTTAACAGGTGTACATTTGGATTTATATCTACATATCTACAGTTCACTTATCTGTTACAAGCAAATTTAGGAAATTTGCTTAGTTTATCTGGTATCTTATTTTCATTAATAAGATATCTTGACATGTCACATAGGTTATTATACTGTCTATCTCTATATTCCTTAATAAGTGGACAATTAAGCACATAGTGTTAAAGACAGTGACAATATGCCTGACCACATAATTTTCATTTTTATTCGTCGCTCAGCCTTGGTAGTGAGCAGACGCACGCTGTGCTTCTCTTCTCTGTCTGGGATCGACGGTTGGTTTTCGCAAACATGGCGCAGGCTGGCAGGAGGCGAATAAACACTGTATGCATAGAGCTTATTCGTGGCATGGTTTATGGATCTACAGCTTCAGTACTACTTCCTGCCATTCTACGAGATACTTTTCACATAAACAACATGGATTTATATGGAGTGGCCCTCAATGGAGCTACACGTATATTTGTGAAGCTATGTTCGGCCAATGTGTATGAAAGCCTGGTAGATAAGTACCAGGAAGTGCGTCTAGTTGTCAACTCGGCTGTGGAGGTATGTTCCATTTGAAGCTGTTGAGGAAAATCTATGTGCTGCCTTTGAGGCATATCGGACTGTGCATATAGTGACGGTTGGCAAGTGGACTGAGGGACTCTGTGCTGGATTGCCCGAAGGGTCCTACACACTGGTGATCTGGTGGCTAAAGCTCTCGCTTCACACGGCGAGGGCCTGGGTTCGATTCCCAGCCAGGGCAGAAACATTGGGCGTGTTTCTTTACACCTGTTGTCTATGTTCCCCATCAGTAAAATGGGTACCTGGGTGTTAGTCGACTGGTGTGAGTCGCATCCTGGGACACTGACCTAATCTGCCCGAAATGCTCAGCATAACAAGGGACTTTCTATATAGTAATATGTCATTGATGTCAGCTAAGCCTGTATACCATGTACATGTACTTGTAGTAAATAAAGATATTATTATTATTATTATTATTATTATTATTATTATTATTATTATTATTATTATTAAGATGACCCTTCGGTACCCAATACCGTCCTATGTAGTATTGGCAGACTTTAGGACTCAAGTTTTTGTGTCATATGCTGGTCAGAGGCACACCTGTCGCCTTTGTGGTGCATATGAGCATGTTGCGGCTCAATGTGAGCGGGGGCATGGGGCGCGTCCCGCCTTTAAGGTGGTGCCGGATTTCATCAGGCAAGAGGAGACCCTTCCCATAGAGGTGGGAAGTGAGCAGTGTGCCTCTAGTGTTGTTGAGGTTAGCGAGTTGGGGGGACTGGCAGGAGACTGTCTGACTATGCCTTTGGATATGCAGGTGGTGGAAACACCACAGGCGTACCCCGAAGAAGTCTCAAGTAAGGAAGGTGGAGAGCTGGAGAAAGCCATTGATGTAGTGTTGAGAGATTTTTTGGGCAGTCAGGCTGAGGCGCAGGTACAGAGCCTCGAGTTGGAAATCCCTACGGAGGTGGTGGATGCTGTCCTTAGTGTTGAGCCTCTGCTTGAGGTGGAGGGGAATCAGTCGCAAATCCAAATGGTGGAAGTGGAGATCCACAAGGAGGGCAGTCTGGATGAGGCAATGCAGGTGAAGGGGGGAACCCGCAAGCGTGCGGCGGCTCCTTCTGATTCAGAGGACGTTCTTACACCTGGGCAGCGCTCAGGGAAGAAGACGTGGGCAGAGGTGTCGGCACATGGAACGGGAGGTTCTAAAGGAATGAGTGTGCCTAGGGGTCAAGCTAAGGGTGGCCCTGGACATGCTTTAGATAAACCGGTTCAGAGATCAAAAAATTAAACCCCATATTTCCCTTCTAAGTGTTTAACGATCAATATCAACGATTTAAGGACTGAAAGGAAGTGTGGGTGGTTTGTAGATGTGTTGAGGCGTAACAGGATTGAGGTGGCAATGGTGCAAGAGCATAATTTTCCACCGGATGCTTGGTATCTGGAGCACATGAAAAGTAGAGGTTTCCAGGGGGAGGCATTAGGAGTCATGGGCGGGTCTGTACAATGTCTGTTGGAAACGTGTGATAGAGGATTATTAAATGGTAATATTAGTGAGTTAGAGGTATGGGAGGCATTGGCAAGCATACCGGAGGGGAAGTCACCGGGTCTAGATGGATTGCCTTGTGACTTTTATGTACAAAACTGGGGAGTGATGAAGAATTTTTTGGTGATTTTGTTTAATGAGATGAAAACGATAGGTGTTATGGGGGACGTGCAGAGTACTGCAATGGTGGTGCTGGTGCCAAAGGGCACGAGGAAACGTAAGGTGCAGGATTATAGACCCATTTCGCTGATGTGTGGTGATTATAAAGTCTTTGCGAAAATTTTAGGTAATAGAATTAAAAGGGTAATTGATAGAGTGATTGGGGGGAGCCAGTTTGGTATACCGGGTAGGTCAATGTTCGAGGGCCATGGCAGAATTTGAGATTTCATTGAGCAATGGCAGGGGGTGGGGGAGTTTTAGCCTTAGATTGGAGGGCTGCTTACGATAGCGTGGAAAGGGAGGTGTTGTGGAGTATTATGCGTTGGCAGGGGTTTGGATCAGAAATAGTGGATTGGGCATGGACTTTATATCGGGGGCAAAGGCGTGTGTGCAGGTTAATGGGAGGGTGGGCGTAAGAGTGGGTATGGATCGAGGTTTAAGGCAAGGGTGCCCTTTATCACAGATTTTGTTTGCCTGTTTACAGGATCCCTTTCAAAGAGCGATTGAAGTATGTGTGGGGGCCTCATGGGGGGCCTCATGGGGGGGGCCCTGGTATTGTAGGGTATGTGGATAACACAATGGTGTTGGTGGGTAGGACTGAGGAGTTAAGGGGTATAAGTGCCATTATTAGAGTGTGCAGTAAAGCTATTGGTTTGAGCATAAATGTGGAAAAGTCAAAGTTGATGGAAGTAGGGAATTGGGTAGGGGAGGTAGGTGGATATAGGGGGGAGTGGTCTGTGGTGCAGCAGGTGAAGATTTGTGGAGTCTTTTATATGAGGGATATGTGGGAGGCGAGGGAGGTTAATTCTGGGAGGGTTTTGGAGAGTGTCACAGGACGTTTGGGGGGATTGCGGTCACAGTTACTCACGCTGCAACAGAGGGTGGTGGTTGCAAATGTAATGCTCTACAGCAAGGTATGGCATGTGGCAGCTGTCTACCTGTTGATGCAGTGTGATGTGCGTAGTTTGCAAAGTATGATTCTAAGGTTCGTATGGGGTTCGGGATGTGAGTGGCTTAAGCGTGATGTGGTGATGTTGGCTCCTCGATTAGGGGGATTGGGACTAATTTCTCTGGAGCGGAGGGTAAGGAGCCTGTATGTTAAACAGTTTTTTGAGGTTAGGGGGTCAGGGTGAGGGTAGGATTGGGGTGGTTTATGAGGATGTTAAGCGGTGGTGGGGGGTAGGGACCTGAGGGATTGTGAGGCTATGTTGAGAGTATTAATGCAGGTATGGGAGCTACAGGAGCCGGGTTCCTTAAAAGTTGGCACACTGGAGAGGGTGGGGGCGGGAAATGCGTGGCTGGGGTGGAGGCTATGCCAATGTATGATTGGCGACAGATTTGGGATAGTTTTTGACATATACGTATAAGGCCGCGAGTACGGGAAGTGGTTTTTAAATTTTTACACAACATTTTGCTGTCTAGGGATGTTTTACACAATAGACGTTTAACAGAAAACCCATATTGTGGTAGGTGTGGATCGGAGGAGACTATATATCATGCAATTTATTTTTGCGAGCAGCTGGGTGTGGTTAGGGAATGGTTTTCGCGTGTTTTACCGTGGGTGGGGGGGGATTATCAGTTTTATGGACGCTTAGTTTAGAAGTGGGAGGGGTGGATAGGCGGGTGCGGAATGCAGTGTTATATTTGGTTGTAGATTTTGTATATATATATCATGGGTGATGAGGGAGGGGGAGTGGAGGCATGAAAACGGGCGCTGGCGTTTTTTTTTTATAGAACCAAATGTCAGAATAAAGTAATTTTTGGGAATAGGTGGGAGAGAGATTTTTTGGAGGGGTATCAGGCTTTGACTATTAGGGTATTGGGGATTTTGTAAAGTAAGGGGTTTTGAGCGAGCTGGACTCCCGGGGAGGGTGGAAGAAGAGAGGGAGATAGTTTTCTAGAATGTGCCGCTTGTGTGTGCGAGTGGGGATGTGCTAGTGCACAGATCAACTCTCTGGTTAACGGAGTTTTGTTAAGTGTGAATGTGGTGTGGTTTATGGTTCTGAGTGGTACGTGGGTCTGTGGACTCAGTGTAATCCCTGGGACGAATTTTTTTGGGGAAAGTTTGATGTCATAGTAATAGTGTTTTCCTTTGGAACCTGTTTACTTTTTATTTTTATCATGTTTTTGATGTGTGCCTGAGCCTTAAGGCAGGAGATATATTCCGTGTTTTGGTATGTGTGGATCTACTGGTTTTGATGGATCTACGATAAAGGTGTGTGGTGTGTGAGATGTGTGGATGGTATGAACGTAGAAGGGAAATATGGGCTTTCCTTTTTCAGGTACTGTTGAGGTGGTATTGTGAATGTGTGGGCCTATGTGCCATGGTGGCACTTCCATACATATGCCTTTTATGTAATTTTGTTATTTGATTGGTGTTTTTTGTCACGTTATGCATTTGTCATTACTTCATGTAAATTTTGTTTAGTGTTTATATTAAACTTTGAGCCTTATGTTTGCAATTTGATGACAATTTGATGTTTCGTTTAAATTTGGCTTCCTGGACATTGTATACAATTGGTAGGATGTCAATGTACCATGTAAATTCTTCAGTTTACTGATGGGGGTGTTGTGTGTGTAGGAATACCTTTGAGGTAGTGTCAATGTTTGTTTTGTACGGTGTACTGCAGTATGTGTGGAATGGTGTTTTTTGCTTTAACGATCAGTAAGCTATATGTTTGTACAATATTTGGAGTTTGTGTACCAAAGGGCATGGGTTTATTTTTAGATTTATGTGGCGAGTATATGTTGGTGCTTGGACGATTGGGTGTAAACTTTTGAGATTTTGTATTCATGATTCGGGGACATTGTATCTTGGTATCCCTTGACAAGATCTCTTTATTTATTGTGAGTTTGTATATGTGATGAGCTATGTGCCATGAGGGTACTGTGGTTTGATCATGAGGGTATGGGGTGGGGGGAGTATGTGTTTGGGCCTTTTATGTTATTTCGTCTGTCATGTGTACAGATGTTTTGGTTTATTAGCCTTTTATCATTATTCATGTTCACTTTGTTAAGTGTTCCTTATTTTGAGCTATTTTTAATAGTTCTCGGATGTGTGATTTGTTATTTTTGATTTACTGGCTCCCTGTACAGTCATGAGTTTCAGTTCATATTTCTGATGTTATGTCTTTGTAAGTGTTATGCCTGTTGGCGCGATTTTTATTTTATATGTATTACTATGTTTTTAAATAAAATATATATATATATATATATATAAAAAAATTCATTTAGTATGATCATCATGTGTGTGTCTCCCAAACTGCCAGAAGTACTTGTAGCCAAGCCTAAGCCTGGCCACTACAACATCAGTCAGTCTGTTCACATTGCAAGTTGCTCCATAAACATACTTATCTAAGTTCATGTTATCATAGTGGGTTATAGATCTACTCAGACTTCTAACTGCATTCCTATAACAATAATTTTCATTATTTACATCTCTCCTAATATTATTTTAATGCTAGACACATGTATACCAAAATTATACAGTACATCCTAAACGTTAAAAAAGTTATTCTTATCCTCAAAGTATAACTTCTGCCCAAAGTCAAACGAAGCTATCTCGGACACCTCTACTCTCTAAGTCTATACCACTTATCCTAAAAAAATTTTGGTCGTGATGTCTTGGTTTCTACCACAGAGGTGAATATCTCTCTAATGAGCCGACTAACCTCCCACATAAACCTCTCCACGTCTACCAGTTCCTCTCTTCGTTCTGTTCGCTTCCTCCTTGTCGTTCTTCATAGCCTCTAATTCCTTGGCAGTCTCCCTTTCCTTGGTTATCTGTTATCACTACACATGTGATCACGGGCGCTTCATCTATCTACTTCTCACCAAACACTTTTTAGACCCCCTTTCATGCGTTGCACCTGACTTCGTTCCCGTTCTGACACCTTCATTATAGATCTGTTATACTGTTTTGTCACTTCTCTCCTGTCACCTGCTGCTGTTGCTAGTCATCTAAAATGTGTTGTATAAGACAGCAATCAGTACAGTCATACTGTTAGTCGCTGTCTTATTTTTAAGCAAGAAAGGGGTCATGCAATTTATGTCATACTGATAACTAAACGTATGTCTTCGAGTGATCACGTCTCAGCTCTAAATGTCATTACCAATATGAGTGCAGCATGAAAAAAAAAAAAGATACGGAACTAAGGCGTACGCACCGTAGCACTGGAGTGCAATCCGTCCGCTCTTTCCAGTTCCATTTGCAGATTGCTGAAATGTATATTTAAAACACTATTTACGGGGTACTTAGAGTCCCGAAGTTGTTCGTTCTTACTAATTTGATTATGGAAAGGGATGTTTCTTAGTGGACCTTTATCTAGGTGTATACATTTGTAATGCCTTTTACTGAATGCTAACTTATTATTGCTGTGCCTTTTCGACAAAGAGAAAATTTGTCACCATCTGGCGAAATCATATCTTATCCCAAGCACATTCTTTGGGTTTAAAAGGCTTGTAATTAGCCCCTTTTCTCCAAGACTTCGATGTACATATTTTGTGTTCATGTTAGTAAAAGCCTTTTCCTATTTTAAGTCAAGACAAGTTTGTGCCACAAATTCATCAATGGACTCATGTCAAGTCTTCCTCTTCAGATTTGGTTTCCCCCACATGTGGACGATTTCACAACTGCTTATGCTGGAATGGGCAGTTAGCTGGTGACCGCCTCGTTATAATGTAGTTTTGGATGCATTTCTGTTACGATGTCTCACAAAGTTTTAAGTTTTTTCATATCCTGTACAAACTTGATCATTTTCACTCGTCTCCCTATAATTCTTCATTCCTCGCAATTCCTGCATAGTTGAATTATTCCAGCCCGCCATATAATTAAATTCTTTGGTTTCTTTGATTGCCAATTGTCGTAAAAATCCTATATAGACTTATTAAAGCTGGATATCTAAGAAGACTAAATTTACTCAAAATCTTGTATAATTTTTCAAGGGGAGGTGACACAAAGGCGAACTTTTCTTTAGCTATCTACTGCTTAATAACTTTTATCTAAACTAAACTTTGGGGATCTTGTATGTTCATTTGCTTCCATAATTTCTCTCTCTGGACGTGATATCATTGATTATAAAGGACTGTTTGTGCCTGGGGCAGTGATGAAAATGGTGTTTAATTACGTACATACCGTGAACCCTTGTATTAGCTCCCCGAGATATGTATTGACTCCACTATTTTGTTTATCTCTTTGGCTTTAACGAGCCTATGACCACATATCAGATACATTTGTCATTACAGGGATGGTGTCATAAACACTAATCCATGCAGACTGAGAAATCATTTAGATTAAATCATATGCCACACAGATAAGAGAGCCCTATATATTTCGGATCCAGTCAGAAACCCTTTTCATTGGCTGAATGAAGCTGAAATATACAGATCTAAATTTCGTGTGCTTCATATTTCTGTAAAAGTGCTTTCTCATTTTGCGTCTGATATTAAATCTGTAGTATTGTGTTTTTATTACGTCCTCTCTGTCTACGCCTCCAGACCCTTGTAGAGTGTATCTCCCTCTTCTTTTCTTCCTGTCGCTTACATTTTTCATCTACCATAAGAAAGTCCAGTTGTTCATGTGTGCCCTTTCTTGCTCTTCTATTCAAGAAATCTCACATATTTGCTAAATATTCATGCTCATTCTTTCTTGATAATTTCTAATCTTTCTCCCATACTTTAGTGTGATATCTTTATTATGCACCCCATACCCATCCTGTCTCCCATACTTCTGCTGTGTAAACTGATAGTTCCAAACCTTCCGATGATGTGAGATAAGTTCTTGTTATTTCTGATCATCTGATCCGAGAACGACTCACAGCAGAATTATATAAACTTCTCTATGCCATCGTCCACATTGATTCCTCACATTCTCTCGTCGTTTACTTTCAGGGTTGACTGTGTCGCATCTTATAAGCTACGCCGCTGAGGGTGTTGGAAGTTATTTGTCATACCAGGATGCTGGGAATGAATCCCGCAGCTCTAGTCATAGAGCACCAGCAAATGCCAATTGTTCCAATAATCTGGTCCTCGTTACATTACCCATGAACTGAAAATTTAAAGCCAATTGGATGAGGCGTTCTCGAGTTTTGTGCAAAAGAAAATCGAAGAGTTGGAAGAAGAAAAAAGGAAAAATCAGGCAACCACTTAAAAGTCCCCCTTCGGGAGTACCTTAAAAAGTAATATTTTCTGTCTGTCCCAACTACTGGACCACTACGACAAGGTCATGGATGCTCTAGAAGATAAACAGAATGCAGATGTTATATACACAGATTTTGCAAAAGCCTTTGACAAGTGTGACCATGGTGTAATAGCACACAAAATGCGTGATATAGGAATAACAGGAAAAGTTGGTAGATGGATCTATAATTTCCTAACATGTAGAACACAAAGAGTAGTAGTCAACAGAGTAAAGTCTGAGGCAGCTACTGTGAAAAGCTCTGTTCCACAAGGCACAGTACTTGCTCCCATCCTATTCCTTATCCTCATATCAGACATTGACAGGGATATAAGCCACAGTGCTGTGTCTTCCTTTGCAGATGACACCCGAATCTGTATGACAGTGTCCACCGTTGAAGACACTGCAAGACTCCAAGCAGACATAAACCAAATCTTTAAATGGGCTGCAGAAAACAATATGAAGTTCAATGATGAGAAATTTCAATTACTCAGATACGGAAAACGTGAAGAAATTAAAATCTCATCGGAGTACAAAACTAATTCCAACCACACAATAGAGCGAAAACTAATGTCAAAGACCTGGGAGTGATCATGTCAGAGGATCTCACCTTCAAGGACCATAACAAAGTATCAATTGCATCTGCTCGAAAAATGACAGGATGGATAATGAGAACCTTCAAAACCAGAGATGTCAAGCCCATGTTGACACTTTACAGATCGCTTGTTCTATCTAGGCTGGAATATTGCTGCACACTAACTGCACCTTTCAAGGCGGGTGAAATTGCTGACCTTGAAAATGTGCAGAGAACCTTCACCGCACGCATAACTGCGATAAACCACCTCAATTACTGGGAACGCTTGAAGTTCCTAAACCTGTACTCTCTAGAACGCAGGCGGGAGAGATACATTATTATATACACGTGGAAAATTCTCGAGGGCTTAGTACCAAACTTGCACACAAAAATCACTCCCTACGAAAGCAAAAGACTCGGCAGGCGATGTAACATCCCCCCAATGAAGAGCAGGGGTGCCACTAGCACGTTGAGGGACAACACAATAAGTGTCAGGGGCCCAAGATTGTTCAACTGCCTCCCAGCATACATCAGGGGGATTACCAACAAGCCCCTGGCTGTCTTCAAGCAGGCACTGGACAGGCACCTCAAGTCGGTACCTGATCAGCCGGGCTGTGGTTCGTACGTTGGACTGCGTGCGACCAGCAGTAACAGCCTGGTTGATCAGGCTCTGGTCCAACAGGAGGCCTGGTCACAGACCGGGCCGCAGGGGCGTTGACCCCTGGAATTCTCTCCAGGTAGACTCCAGGTAGCAACTTTAGTGTCGAGAACAATGATCTTGCACACTCCTCTGCATGCTCTACCCTCACGTCTCTTCCGGGAGTATCATTTATCAGCGTTAGGTTACCAAGAAGTTTCTTGAATCAAACCTCAGTTAGATGTCTGGCAATCTCTTCATTTACTGCTTTCAAATGAGGGAATTTGTAGACTCGCGACTCCGTCCTGGAAACTCACCTTCCCTCCTCACACACTCATCTCGTAGAAATGCTCCCAGTGAGGTTAGGTTAGGTAAGATTTATCGGAAAAAAGGACAAGTGTTTCCTGACGTGGGTCTTAGTCATATGATGACCCGCAGCTGGAGCTTTTGGTCATCTGACCGAGGCCTTCCGCTAGCTTACCGATCCACCCCCTTTAAAAATTATGGAACGTTTATAACCATTTTTACTCGTTCAGTACCACGCTACGAGAATTTTCTTGCCGTCCTGGCCGTCTACCATCTCTTGATGAAGTGTCGCATTTATCACTACAAACCTCCACTTGCAACGTCTCCTCCAGTGTCCTGGCATCTTTGCTGTGTATACATTACACCTTTAATGCAGATTTACCCTGTAATATTTTAAATGAAACTGATCTTCTACCGACCGTGTGCTCAGCCTGCACTCTGCTGCTGTCTGCACTCAGCTGCTGTCTGACCCTCGGCCGTCCCTCCCCCTCCCCTATTTTTTTTAACAAGGGCTGGCTTAGCGCACCGGCCTGTGAATTTTAGGACTTACCTGCCGCGGGTTGGAGATCCACATGTTCTTCGATTTGTCTGCAGTCCTGTTATTACTATTTCGTGAGTAACAACAACAACAGTGGTTAAGAAATGAACCAGACACTGTCACAATGAATCTTACTAAATGTCTAGAAGTAAATACTCACAGATCTAAATGGATTGTGAAAACATGCAATTACATTAAGTTTTACAACCTACATGAATTGTATCACTGTAGGCAACAAGAGCATTTCACCCCTCCATGGAAGATGTGTTCATTTAATATCACATACCTGCAAGCCCCTCCCAAGAAGCTCATTGCTAGTAATCCCTTCCTTAAATCACTTGTTAAAGTAACTGCTCGAGAAGAAATTTCTCGCCTAGCTGGTAGTAATAAGTTATCACAAGTTATATACACTGATGGATCTAAACAGGAGTCTTCTGGCAGGGCTGCATCTGCTCTGGTTGCCACCTCCCTAGTTAAGAACGATAATAAATCTGTTAAGTAAGTAAGTAAGTTTATTCAGGTATACACAAATACATTTACATAGATAATCATACATAGCAGCATATGTGTAGAGAACCTAGGATAACCCAAAAAGTCAGACAGAGTGACTTATTTCCATTGGGGTGCTTTTTATACCTTAATATTATACATTGTAGGATATATATGTTATTATATTATAAAGGATATATGTATACTAGGAATAAGGTAAAAAGAGTTATTTACATATACATGTGTGTTAGCTAAAAAATAAAAATCATTCTCCTCCCTTTCTGTCGCTACATTCATTAGGTACCTTTTGGTTCTCTTCTTGAACTGGCTCATGCTATGACTGGCTTTGACATGTGCAGGCAGTCTGTTCCATTCCTTTATTGCTGTACAATAAAAGGTGTTTGAAGCCTGGCCACTGACTGTGGGTACTACAAAGTTGTGCTTTCCCCTCCCCCTAGTACTATGTCTGCTTTGGTTCCCAGCCTTGACAAAATTGACAACAAGATATTCTGGACACTGTTTGTGAGCAATTTTATAAACTTGATTTAATTTAAGTTGTTTTACTCTGTCTTCAATATTCAGCATATCCAATTGTTATAATTCATCCTGGCCTACATGCTCTCTTGGACCCAGGTTAGATTTTTTAGATTTTGCCACCGAAGTGGCTAGTTTATTGTGCACCCCATATCCATCCTGTGGACGGTAGCGCAAGAGAATATGGATACACAAAAGGCCTAGGCACTAGGCCCCAAAGGGGTTAACAATTGTACATTTGGGTTTATATCTACATTTCAATTATCTGTTACAAGCAAATTTAGGAAATTTGCTTAGTACAACTGGCATCTTATTTCATGAATAAGATATCTTGACATGTCACATAGGTTATTATACTGTCTATCTCTATATTCCTCAATAAGTGGACAATTCAGCACATAGTGTTCAAGACAGTGACCATATGCCTGATCACATAATTTGCATTTAGTTTGATCATCATCTGTGTATCTCCCAAACTGCCAGAAGTACTTGTAGCCAAGCCTAAGCCTGGCCACTACAACATCAGTCAGTCTGTTCACATTGCAAGTTGCTCCATAAACATACTTATCTACGTTCATGTTATCATAGTGGGTTATAGATCTACTCAGGCTTCTAACTGCCTTCCTATAGCTATCATTTTCATTATTTATTTCTCTCCTAATATTATTCCTAATGCTAGACACAGATATACTAAAGTTATATTCTACATTCTCCTTCTGGGTGCTCTTCTTGGCTAACATATCAACTTTATCATGAAGGAGTAATCCAATGTGTGACGGAATCCATAGCAAATGTACATTAATTCCTTTGTCCCGGATTTTTTAGTATCTATACCTGGCTTCTCCAATGAGCATGCTGTTAGAGTCATTATATGAGTCAAGAGCCTTCAATGATGACATAGAATCAGTAATGATGATAGAGTCAAGCTCAGTGTCATAAGTTAGCTTTAGTGCCATTAGGATTGCAAACAATTCAGTTTGCAGGGTAGACGCACAGTTGTTAATTCTTATGCCTAGTTCAAAAAAATTATTATTGTTCTTAACTAGGGAGGTGGCAACAAGAGCAGATGCAGCCCTGCCAGAAGACTCCTGTTTAGATCCATCAGTGTATATAACTTGAGATAACTTATTACTACCAGCTAGGCGAGAAATTTCTTGAGCAGTTGCTTTAACAAGTGATTTAAGGAAGGGATTACTAGCAATGAGCTTCTTGGGAGGGACTTGCAGGTATGTGATATTAAATGAACACATCTTCCATGGAGGGGTGAAATGCTCTTGTTGCCTACAGTGATACAATTCATGCAGGTTGTAAAACTTAATGTAATTGCATGTTTTCACAATCCATTTAGATCTGTGAGTATTTACTTCTAGACATTTAGTAAGATTCATTGTGACAGTGTCTGGTTCATTTCTTAACATTCTAATACCAAGTACAGTGTTAATCTCAACAGGATGAATCTTACCATTTTGTTCTGGGTGATTTGCAGTTTATCTTTCAGTTTTTTTGTCAAACCAGAGTACCATGAAGAGCAAGCGTAGTCCATATGACATTGTATAAGGGCTAGACATAGGGTCCTGCGAGCCTCAGTAGGTAGACACTGTGCTTGTCTGTAGAGGAACTTCAGTCTGGCATTCGCTTTCTTTACTACACTGTTCCCTATCAATTCTCCTGACATGCATGGGTCAAAGGTGATTCCCAGATATTTTACTGAGGAAACTGAAGTGATGGATTCCCCATTAGACCGGATATTAAAATTATTTACCCTTCTCAGCTTATATTTCGTGCCAAAGAGTATGGCTTCTGTTTTCCCGAGATGTAACGATAGTTTGTTGTCTACTAACCATTTGCTGCAGGACTCCAGTTCCAGTGTTAATACATTAGCTATATCTTGTGGGTCTTTACCTGACACTAACAGAGCACTGTCATCCGCATACAGTAGGAGTTTGCACTTGACACTGATGGGCATATCATTTACATAACACAGGAATAATAAAGGACCCAAAATACTACCTTGGGGAACTCCACATGCTATCGGCAGTGGTTCTGATTCCGTTTTGTTGATTTTGACAATTTGTTTCCTGTTGCTAAGATAGGACTTAAATCAGTCTGTGGAACCTATGCCGATAGCTTGAAGTTTCTTACATAATATATTGTTGTTGACAGTATCGAAGGCCATTTGCAAGTCTAAAGTTACCATTCCTATGAGGTTCCCTATAGACATTTCAGTTCTCATGTAATCCATCAGATTAATTAGGGAGGTGTCGGTTGACTAAGATCTCCTAAAGCCTGATTGGTAACTATGAAGAATGTTGTTGTCATATAGATACTTAACTACATGACAGTACACCGCCCTCTCTAGAATTTTGGATATTACACTGAGTATACTAACAGGCCTATAGTTGCTGACATCAGACCTACTATTTTTCTTGAAGATAGGAGTAACTCTGGCCTCCTTGAACCCCTCTGGCACTGTATTAGTGGTGATGGACAAATTTATTATGTGAGCAATGGGGATTGCCAGTTCAGAGGCACCATCTTTTAGGAACTTAGATGGGATGTTATCTGGGCCGGTGCTCTTAATTGGGTTTAACCTGCTTAGTTTTTTTTTGCACGAAGTCATGAGATACACTTACTAGTTGACAACTGTTTGGAGTTACTCCTTTATTGGTATAGTATGTTTTAAATTTGTCAGAGTCTGTGTTAAAGGTATTTGATGCAGCTGGTAGCTTACTTACTAGTGTTGATGCGACAGTTGTGTAGTATGAATTAAAAAAAAATTGCCACTTTAGTTGTTTCGTGGCATACCTCGTTATCGATATTTAGAACTATGTTAGATCTATCTACGGGTTTATGGCTTTCTAGGGTTATTCTTGTACTCTTCGAGTTTTGAGCATTAGTGTCTTGCCTTTGCGCCTTTTATAAGCCTTTGCACTCTGTTCCTCACCCTTTGAAATTCATTTAGTGCTGCAATATCCTGTTTGTTTGCCTTAAATCTTTTTATCAACTGGTCTCTGAATTTCATATTATCTAATATATCAGTAGTCATCCAGGGTTCAGTTCTTCGTTTAATCCTAACCTCTTTAACTGGTGCAATATTATCAAGGATGGCAGTGAACATTGTTTTGAATTTTCCCAGGCATCATTTACGTCCGTGCAACTTGTTATCACTGACCAGTCACAATTGTGTAGCATATTTACCAGTGTTTCTTTACTGTAGTTTCTAGTTGACCTAACTTTAATTGTCTTGTGTAGGCCTATCCGTTCCCTAGTAATTTTCCTGGTACAGTAAATGATGAAATGATCACTAAGACCTGTGGTAATGACCCCTGACTGACTAATGTTCTCAGGGCGGTTACAAAGTATGTGGTCAATTAGGGTGGCTGAGAACTGTGTGATCCGGGTTGGTGTATTAATTAGTTGCGTGTAACTATTTAAATCCAGAATTTGCTTATATCTTTTACATAGCCCGTTATTTTGCTGTTGAAAACAGATATTGAAGTCTCCCAGTATTACTGTCTCGTCATTGTTATCAAGTCCTGACAAGACTCTCGAAAAGTCCTCTAAGAACTGGTCATGGGTGGGAGGGCGGTAACTAGTTCCTACTATAATAATAATAATAATAGTTTATTTAGACATGATACAATGTTGTTATTTAGACATGATACATAGGTATAAATGAGGTGTACATGCCAAAAGCCCCTAATATGCTGTGCATTGTGGGCATTCTTAAGATTAAGTAATAGTAGACTACATGGTAAAAAATTATGGTTGATAATTTATAAAATAAGTATAATTGTGTATCTAAGTTGTAAAATTTGGATATAAGTTGAACATAATAATCTATTAATTGTAGCAATGTAATTAATTGAGTGAGATAACAATTTAAAACAATTAGTTGCATTGCAATTACAGTTTATGTGGTCATTATAATGTAAATGTTATAGTAACAGTTAGCTCAGTATGTATTATTCGTAACAGGTTTTTACATTTAAGTGATTAATAAACTTTGTTGAGAATGTTTGATATTGAGCATTTAGGTTTGGGTGAGAAGGTGGTTTTTTAGCATCGTTTTGAATTGGGGTACAGGTAGGGTTTCTTTGGCAATGACAGGTAATGAATTCCAAATTTTCGGGCCTTTTATATGCATTGAGTTTTTGCATAGTGTTAGATGGACACAGGGAACATCGAGGAGTGATCTGTGTCTAGTGTTATGGTCATGTGTCCTGTTAAAATTGGTAAGGAGAAGTTTGAGTGGTGGGTTAATATTTGCATAGAGTGTTCTATGTATGTAATAGGCACAGTAAAAAGTATGGATGTCTTGTATGGTGAGTAAGTTTAGGTTTTTGAATATTGATGGAGTATGTTGTCTGGAGTGTGAATTTGTTATCATTCTAACTGCTGCCTTTTGTTGTGTTATTAGTGGTCTGAGATGAGTTATTGATGTAGAGCCCCATGCGCAGATTCCATAGGTGAGGTATGGGTAAATGAGTGAGTGATATAGGGTAAGGAGAGCTGGTTGTGGAACATAGTACCGTATCTTGGATAGTATTCCCACGGTCTTTGAGACTTTCTTGGAAATTTGTTGTATATGTGTTTGAAATTTTAGGCCACTGTCAAGATGGATTCCTAAGAATTTTCCCTCTGTGAGTTTAGTGATAAGGGATCCGTTTATCATTATGTTAAGTGGTACATTTGTAGCTCTGTTCCCAAACTGAATGAAATAGGTTTTATCAATATTGAGAGTAAGTTTGTTAGTCATCATCCAGGTAGATATTTTCTGAAATTCAGTATTTGCAGTGTTGGCTAGTATGTCTGGGCTAGGGTGAGAGATAACGTATGTAGTGTCATCTGCAAATAGTATGGGTTTGAGCAGCTGAGATGCATTTGGTAGGTCGTTAATGTAAATGAGAAAGAGAAGTGGGCCAAGAACACTTCCCTGTGGGACATCAACTGTAATAGTTTGCGTGGTAGAACTAGCTCCATTTGTGTACACATATTGGTTTCTGTTGCTAAGGTATGATTTTAGGTAGTTGAGGGAGTGCCCTCTTATACCAGTGTGATAATTTTAGGTGTAACAGATCATGGTCAACTGTATCAAAAGCTTTACGCAAATCAGTGAAGATTCCCACTGGGATTGACTTAGCCTATAATCCAAGACATGATTTAAATGACAATAAACTGGAGATTCTATGGTTTGAAGTGTTACTTCCCAAGACTAAACACTCTTTAACAAATCCATTGAATCCTCTACCTTCCCATCAAAACTCAAAATAGCGAGGGTTACCCCAATACATAAAGGAGGAGATCAAACAGACCTGAATAACTACAGGCCGATATCTAACTTACCTCTTCTCTCCAAAATCTTTGAAAAATTAATTCATAGACAGATATATTCCTACCTCACCTCCCACAACGTACTCAACCACTGTCAATTTGGATTCAGGAACCTTCTATTTTGACCTCATCGTCAGTCACCGTATCATCCAACCAGGATTCCGAGATGGATATAACTGCCGCTCTAGTTCTGTTAGCTAGAATCCTAATCTCTGCCAATTTTGGAAGAAGTGATCTTGCGTTGACATAACCAAAGTGAAGACCTGTTGTTATAAAACAGACATAATCATCAATATATGGTAAGGTGTCACTAACATTAAAAATATGTAAATCAATGTCATCATTGCTAAAGGGTAACTGTGCCAAAGTGCATTTGTTACAAACAAAATGAAATCTGGCACCATTACCATAATTGAACACACATCCATTATGCACCCAACCTTTACACAATTTACATCCGGTAAGTTTACTGTTCTTCTTTCGTACCTTAGTACAGTGTATACATATGTCTGGTGGTGTCTGTGCATTACATATAGAGTTAAGGTTATCATTACTAGCAACTAGACCGTCATTATCACCATGACTTATCTGTCTGTTTTGCACCTGTACCATAGATTGAGGTCCTGGATTAGTATGAATATCGCCACTTAATAGCGCCACTATGTAGGGTTGCCATACCTTGCGGCGATAGTGGCACTTACGTTTCTGGTATGATGGCCACTGTTGGGCTTTCACTTTCCAGGGAGCTGTCACCTCATTCACCTTTTCCAGACCCCATGACTGATTTCCTTCTTCCGAGAAATGCACAATAATGATAAATATCATTATACCAGCCTGAACCCCTCTGATGCCAGCCATAGTTACTCTTCACTCTTTATCACTTCACAACAAAAATTTGTTTTCTTTTCTTTACTTTTTATTAAAAAGAAACCACTGATCCTATCAGACACCTAGCAATGCCTAGTATCTACTCTAGAAATCACCACTGGTTACTAGTAAATTTTCTGTTATCACATACCCGGATTACCCCTCACTTGCCCCCTTACTTCGTAAACCCTCTTCACTCCTCACTTCATAGTCCGGCTTCCCCTATCACACTTCTAACTCATTTCCATCCTGGCAGTGTAAAAAGAAGTTTTTCAAAGGCATAGAATTAAC
>WNWK01031593.1:0-22595 GCA_009830355.1 Cherax destructor
ATTCTTTAAAAAACCGGTTTTGGGGTTTTTCGGCCCCTTTCTTCTTGTCACCAATGTGGGTTTGGGGGAGACTACACTCCCCTTTTTTCGCCCCCACACACTCGTTTAAAATTAGGGTCCCCTCGGGAGAGGCTCCCTCCCCTTTTCTGTGAGCGTTGGGGGTTTTCCAGTGTCTGTTCGAATCCCCTTTGGGGCCCGCCCATCCCCCAAGGGGCCAGCCCGGGGGTTTACCTCCAACGACGTCTTCGCTCTGCGGCCCTTTCTTTACCTTCCCTTCTTGCAGATGGCCCCTCCTTTAATCCTGACTCTCTCATTGACTTTTTGACAGAAACTGACTTACTCACACAAACTCTGAAGATTATACCTCTAGCACCTCCTCAGTCCCTTCTACCAATGATCTCTTGCCCCTCCTTCCCTGCACTATCCACCGTCATCTTGCACTCCATACCCTACTAATCGTCCATCTCCCTCTTACAACCCACTCTCCCTGCATCCTACAAACCTGCAGCGCTGTATAACCTGTGGTTTAGCGCTTCTATTTGATTATAATAATAATAATCGAGGATTAGTACCAAACTTGCACAGAGAGTCACTCCTACGAAAGCAAAAGACTGCAGGCGATGTAACATCCCCCAATGAAAAGCAGGGGTGCAACTAGCACGTTGAGGGACAACACAATAAGTGTCAGGGCCCAAGACTGTTCCAACGCCTCTCGGCATAATCAGGGGGATTACCAACAAACCCCTGGCTGTCTTCAAGCAGGCACTGGACAGGTACCAAAGTTCGGTACCTGACCAGCCAGGTTGTGTTCGTACGTTGGACGCGTGCGGCCAGCAGTAACAGCCTGGTTGATCAGGCTCTGATCCAACATGAGGCCTGGTCCAGACCGGGCCGCGGGCGTTGACCCCTGGAACTCTCTCAGGTATACTCCAGGTATTCCATTAAGCGTTGTTGACTCCCTTTGAGTAATAATCACAAAAAAAATCACCAATGGAAGCAAGACTTTCTGCTTTTATATTTATAATGAACAACCTTCATCCCAATACAAAAGAAATAAATACAGATGGATCACAAATCCTTAACAATAATAATCCCTCTGATACCTGCATTGTTTCTTATTATTATTATTATTATAATCAAATAGAAGCGCAAACACAGGGGTCATTGTTTTCAAAGACGTTGTTGTTTTCATAGCCGAACTGTGAAGAATTTATGAGGCCTTGTTCTAATTGACACTGCCGGTTCATGTATCCCACTTGTAGCTAATCCAAAAATGCTATCCAGGCTCATATATATTCACTGCAAAACCTGCCAAGATCTTGTATTCCCTGCCTCACCCTCCTACAGAACCCATTGTATATCCCTGCCTCACCCTCCTACGAACCCGATCTTGTATATCCCTGCCTCACCCTCCTACGAACCCGATCTTGTATTCCCTGCCTCAGTATGACTCAGTTTTGTGAGCCACTAACCAGACTGAAAATCGAAAACCTAAATGAATTTTTTATGAGAGTGCCACAGAATTTGACAGACACATGCCTTTCTGACATCATCACGACGCCAAATGACTTCGAAAAGGCAATAAATGACTGGCCATGCACTCCGCTCCAGGCCCAGACTCATGGAACTCCGTGTTCATCAAGAACTGCAAGAAGCCCTATCACATGCTTTTAACATCCTATGGAGGGAGCATGGACACTGGGATCGTCCAGCAGCTACTAAAAACAACAGACATAGCCCGCTCACAAAGGGGCAGTAAAGCAATAACAAAGAACTACAGACCAATTGCGCTAACGTCCCATATCATAAAAATCTTTGAAAAGGTTCTAAGAAGCAAGATCGCCACCCATCTTGATACCCATCAATTGCAACCAGGACAGCATGGGTTTAGAGCAGGCCGCTCCTGTCTGTCCCAACTACTGGACCACTACGACAAGGTCCTGGATGCTCTAGAAGATAAACAGAATGCAGATGTTATATACAGATTTTGCAAAAGCCTTTGACAAGTGTGACCATGGTGTAATAGCACACAAATGCGTGATAAAGGAATAACAGGAAAAGTTGGTAGATGGATCTATAATTTCCTAACATGTAGAACACAAAGTAGTAGTCAACAGAGTAAAGTCTGAGGCACTACTGTGAAAAGCTCTGTTCCACAAGGCACAGTACTTGCTCCCATCCTATTCCTCATCCTCGTATCAAACATTGACAGGATATAAGCCACAGTGCTGTGTCTTCCTTTGCAGATGACACCCGAATCTGTATGACAGTGTCCACCGTTGAAGACACGGCTAGACTCCAAGCAGACATAAACCAAATCTTTAAATGGGCTGCAGAAAACAATATGAAGTTCAATGATGAGAAATTTCAATTACTCAGATACGGAAAACGTGAAGAAATTAAAATATCATCGGAGTACAAAACTAATTCCAACCACACAATAGAGCGAAAAACTAATGTCAAAGACCTGAGAGTGATCATGTCAGAGGATCTCACCTTCAAGGACCATAACAAAGTAGCAATTGCATCTGCTCGAAAAATGACAGGATGGATAATGAGAACCTTCAAAACCAGGGATGCCAAGCCCATGTTGACACTTTATAGATCGCTTGTTCTATCTAGGCTGGAATATTGCTGCACACTAACTGCCCCTTTCAAGGCGGGTGAAATTGCTGACCTTGAAAATGTGCAGAGAACCTTCACCGTACGCATAAGTGCGATAAACCACCTCAACTACTGGGAACGCTTGAAGTTTCTAAACCTGTACTCTCTAGAACGCAGGCGGAGAGATACATTATTATATACATGGAAAATTCTCGAGGATTAGTACCAAACTTGCACACAAAAATCACTCCCTACGAAAGCAAAAGACTCGGCAGGCGATGTAACATCCCCCCAATGAAAAGCAGGGTCGCCACTAGTATAAGAGACAACACAATAAGTGTCAGGGGCCCAAGACTGTTCAACTGCCTCCCAGCAAACATATCAGGGATTACCAATAAACCCCTGGCTGTCTTCAAAGAAGGCTTTGGACAGGCACCTAAAGTCCGTACCTGACCAGCCGGGCTGTGGCTCGTACGTCGGTTTGCGTGCGGCCAACAGTAACAGCCTGGTTGATCAGGCCCTGATTCACCATGAGGCCTGGTCTCAGACTGGGCCTTGGGGCGTTGACCCCGAAACCCTCTCAGGTATACCAACAACATAACTGTTTATCCACTCAAAAGAGGCGAGAGGAACACTAGGACGTTAATTCCAAATAACTACAATGACAACAGATACCACTAAGCTAACACGTTTACTCCACAACACAACTGACGAGGAGGAGGTAGAAGTGTCGTAGATGGAGTTTGTTTTTTAATTTAATCAAAACTAGAAGCATCAGCATGGTGCCACTACTCAATTATATATGACAGTGACTGGGAACAAAAAGCTAGCTGTGTTTCCCTGTCATAATTCATCACACAGGACAAGTTTTTCCTCACTCAGGAGTTACATGTACAACATAGTGGTGAACAGTGACCCTGAGCTGCGAGGGTTCAGCAGGACATTGAGGATATATGGTCTTACCTTCAGAGCGAAGATGATGAACAAGTTACTGAAGTTGAAGCTGTATACTGTTGACTGTCTGCCCAGCTCCATGATGCCCTCGTACATGGCTGCCCCTGGCGAGTATACCTCTTCATCCCATGCCCCACTCCATGACGCTGCTGCCCACGCCTTGCCCTCTCCTGCCCACACATCGCTCTCTCCCGCCCACGCCTTGCCCTCTCCCGCCCACGCCTTGCTCTCTCCCGCCCACGCCTTGCCCTCTCCCGCCCACGCCTTGCCCTCTCCCGCCCACGCCTTGCTCTCTGCCGCCCACGCCTTGCTCTCTGCCGCCCACGCCTCGCCCGTCAAGCACGCCACAGCTACACTCAGTAACGCCGTCAGTCCCATCATCTTCGTGTCTGTAGAAACAAACACAATATTAAGCAGAGTTACAACAAAATATTTTTAATACTTTTTCAAAATATTCCAGCTTATAATGGCATGGAAAAATAACAAATATTACAACATGGAACAAAAACAAAACATCTTACAATCATCTTCCGAGGACTAGAAAGAACACGCAAGAGAACATTTAATATGACTCACTACGTAACTGAGTCAACAAGTCACAAAGTGAGATGTTAAATCAAAATATAGTGTAGGAGGCTTACTGGTGCACACCTTCATTAATATAGAATAGTAAAGGTTTCGCTGTAAAATTTACTGTTTTTTATTATTGAAATTGTGGACCAGTAGGCCTACAGAAGAGAGAGAGAGAGAGAGAGGAGAGGAGAGAGAGAGAGAGAGAGAGAGAGAGAGAGAGAGAGAGAGAGAGAGAACAAACTAATGAACGTGAGGAAGCACATGTGAGGCAGAGAACGTGAACACTCACTTAAGCTGTGCACTTACTCCACTACTCAGTGCAAAATTCCACAATAATACGACTCAGCGTCCGTCCTTCAACAACAATATCCCCAACATTTCCCCGTCTCCCACGTCCCCAGGTTCCCCAGCACCAGAGCGTCCTCCCCAAGCAAGGTGGTGGGAGCAGCCCAGCCCCACCATGGCACTAGTCACGCTACAACCACAATTACGCCGCTTCCCCCATCACCCCCGTCCATGATGTGGGTCACTATGCTTCCTTCACGGGTCATCGTTTAACACAGCTCTGTGGCAGGAGACACTAGTCCTCAACCATCACACCTCCTCCTTCACCCTTTTATCCTACCTACCATCCTCTGTTCCTCCTTCCTTCACCTGTTAACTTCACCATTACATTTATCAGTTTGATTCTCATAACTCTGCTCTCAAGCCAGTTCTTTCAAACATCATTTCTAAATGTAAATGTATCCAATTTCGGATCCATTGCTAGGGAATCTGTTTTGGTTAGTGATTTTCAAAATCGTATGTATATTCTTTTTACCTGTTCCTCTTTTTCTCCTATAATTCTCTCATACTTCCTTCCCAGTTCTACACGCAGTGTTTCAAGTTTATCATTTCCTGTATACTTCACTAGTATCCCCCTCGTGCTACACCCCGTGTACCGGCGTCATGACAGCCCTGCTACACCCCGTGTACCGGAGTCATGACAGCCCTGCTACACCCGTGTGCCCGGGGTCATGACAGGGCTGCTCGCCCGTGTACCGGAGTCATGACAGGGCTGCTACGCCCCGTGTACCGGAGTCATGACAGGGCTGCTACGCCCCGTGTACCGGAGTCATGACAGGGCTGCTACGCCCCGTGTACCGGAGTCATGACAGGGCTGCTACGCCCGTGTACCGGAGTCATGACAGGGCTGCTCGCCCCGTGTACGGAGTCATGACAGGGCTGCTACGCCCGTTGCCCGGGGTCATGACAGGGCTGCTACGCCCCGTGTCCGGAGTCATGACAGGGCTGCTACGCCCCGTGTACCGGGGTCATGACAGGGCTGCTCGCCCCGTGTACCGGAGTCATGACAGGGCTGCTACGCCCGTGTGCAGGGTCATGACAGCCCTGCTACGCCCCGTGTCGGAGTCATGACAGCGCTCTACGCCCCATGCCGGAGTCATGACCGCTGCTCGCCCCGTGTACGAGTCATGACCGCTGCTACGCCCCGTGTGCCGGAGTCATGACCGCTGCTACGCCGTGTACGGAGTCATGACCGCTGCTCGCCCCATGTACCGGAGTCATGACAGCGCTGCACACCCCGTGTCCGGAGTCATGACCGCTGCTCGCCCGTGTCCCGGAGTCATGACCGCTGCTCGCCCCGTGTACCGTAGTTAGGGCGCTGCTCGCCCCGTGTACCTGAGTCATGACAGTCCTGCTCACCCCGTGTACCGGCGTCATGACAGCTCTGCTACGCCCCGTGTCCGGGTCGGAAGCGCTGCTCGCCCCGTGTCAGTCATGACAGCGCTGCTCGCCCCGTGTACCGGAGTCATGACAGCGCTGCACCCCCCGTGTACCGGAGTCATGACCGCTGCTACACCCCGTGTACCGGCGTCATGACAGCGCTGCTCGCCCGTGTACCGGCGTCATGGAGCGCTGCTACGCCCGTGTACCGGGCAAGCGCTCTACGCCCCGTGTAGGGAGTCATGGACAGCGCTGCTACCCCCCGTGTCCGGAGTCATGACAGCGCTGCTACACCCCGTGTCCCGGAGTCATGACCGCTGCTCGCCCCGTGTCCGGAGTCATGACAGCGCTGCTACGCCCCGTGTGCGAGTCATGCCCGGGCGCTGCTACGCCCCGTGTACCGGGTCATGACAGCGCTGCTAAGCCCGTGTGCCGGAGTCATGACAGGCGCTGCTCGCCCCGTGTCCGGAGTCATGACGGGCGCTGCTCGCCCCGTGTGCCGGAGTCATGACAGCGCTGCTACACACCGTGTCCGGAGTCATGACCGCTGCTACGCCCCGTGTACTGGAGTCATGACGGGCGCTGCTACGCCCCGTGTGCGGAGTCATGACAGCGCTGCTCGCCCCGTGTACGGTCATGACAGCGCTGCTACGCCCCGTGTACCTGAGTCATGACAGCCCTGCTACACCCCGTGTACCGGCGTCATGACAACGCTGCTACGCCCCGTGTACCGGAGTCATGACAGCGCTGCTACGCCCCGTGTACCGGAGTCATGACCGCTGCTACACCCCGTGTACCGCGTCAGACAGCGCTGCTACGCCCCGTGTACCGGCGTCATGAGCAGCGCTGCTACGCCCCGTGTACCGGAGTCATGACAGCGCTGCTACGCCCCGTGTACCGGAGTCATGACAGCGCTGCTACGCCCCGTGTACCGGAGTCATGACAGCGCTGCTACACCCCGTGTACCGGAGTCATGACCGCTGCTACGCCCCGTGTACCGGAGTCATGACAGCGCTGCTACGCCCCGTGTACCGGAGTCATGACCGCTGCTACACCCCGTGTACCGGCGTCAGGACAGCGCTGCTACGCCCGTGTACCGGCGTCATGACAGCGCTGCTACGCCCGTGTACCGGAGTCATGACAGCGCTGCTACGCCCGTGTACGGAGTCATGACAGCTGCTACGCCCCGTGTACCGGAGTCATGACAGCGCTGCTACACCCCGTGTACCGGAGTCATGACCGCTCCCTACCCCCCGTGTACCGGAGTCATGACAGCGCTGCTACGCCCCGTGACGGAGTCATGACAGCGCTGCTACGCCCCGTGTACCGGAGTCATGACAGCGCTGCTACACCCCGTGTACCGAGTCATGACCGCTGCTGCCGTGTCCCGGGAGTCATGACAGCGCTGCTACGCCCCGTGGCCGGAGTCATGACAGCGCTGCTACCCCCCGTGTACTGGAGTCATGACCGCTGCTACGCCCCGTGTACCGGAGTCATGACAGCGCTGCTACACCCCGTGTACCGAGTCATGACAGCGCTGCTACGCCCCGTGTCCGAGTCATGACAGCCCTGCTACACCCCCGTGTACGAGTCATGACAGGGCTGCTACACCCCGTGTACGGAGTCATGACAGCGCTTGCTACGCCCGTGTGACCGGAGTCATGACCGCTGCTACACCCGTGTACCGGCGTCATGACAGCGCTGCTACGCCCGTGACCGGCGTCATGACAGCGCTGCTACGCCCGTGTACCGAGTCATGACAGCGCTGCTACGCCCCGTGTACCGGAGTCATGACAGCGCTGCTACGCCCCGTGTACCGGAGTCATGACAGCGCTGCTACGCCCCGTGTACCGGAGTCATGACAGCGCTGCTACACCCCGTGTACCGGAGTCATGACAGCGCTGCTACGCCCCGTGTACCGGAGTCATGACAGCCCTGCTACACCCCGTGTACCGGAGTCATGACAGGGCTGCTACACCCCGTGTACCGGAGTCATGACAGCCCTGCTACACCCCGTGTACCGGAGTCATGACAGCCCTGCTACACCCCGTGTACCGGAGTCATGACAGGGCTGCTACGCCCCGTGTACCGAGTCATGACAGCCCTGTACACCCCGTGTACCGGAGTCATGACAGCCCTGCTACACCCCGTGTACGGAGTCATGACAGCCCTGCTACACCCCGTGTACCGGAGTCATGACAGCCCTGCTACACCCCGTGTACCGGAGTCATGACAGGGCTGCTACGCCCCGTGTACCGGAGTCATGACAGCCCTGCTACACCCCGTGTACCGGAGTCATGACAGCGCTGCTACGCCCCGTGTACCGGCGTCATGACCGCTGCTACGCCCCGTGTACCGGAGTCATGACAGCGCTGCTACGCCCCGTGTACCGGAGTCATGACAGCGCTGCTCCAGTAATCTACAAGTAACTGGGGCCAACACATGACTGTGTCAGTAGGGCCGTGACGCCTCAGGCTCAACGGAAGCCACGGATCTGCTATACACAAAGCTACTTGGGCCACTGTGTAGAGGAGACATGCAGGGAGGAGTAAGGAAAAGAGCTGTAGAGCAGGGACGGGAAGAAGTTAGGGGCGCCAGGTGTAATGCAAAAAGATGTAGGACAGACGGAAGGAAGAAGACACACAGTGGTACCTCGTTACACTATGGTTTGAGTGTTCGACTCACATCCGAGAGGATGTGGTATCGAACTCTGCCTACTACCAGGTGAAACCTTTTGGCAAGTCTCCTAACACTGCCCGTTTTTACTTAACAGTAAATAGACACCTGGGAGTTAGTCGACTTGTGTGATTCAACCTGAAAAAAAAGATTCATTGGAAATAAGCCACATTGATTGGGTTATTCTGAGTTAATAATAATCTTAATAAAGTCTTCGCAAGGGAAATAAAGGTTGAGACTCGCGGATCAGAGATAATTGGTAAATGCATTGCTATTGAGTTGAGATATATTTATAAATACTAGTGTGGTAGATAGCGCATGCACTCGCATGATACAGGAAATGATGTAGCTTCCTAGCAATGCAGGTGACCCAAAGAAGAAAGCACATTCAACACTACCTGGCTATACTGAAGTACTGAAGTACTGAAGTACTTCAGTGAAACGACTGATTCTCAAATCCCCTCCCCTTCCTAAATCCACCTTGTTCCTCTGCAATCATACTTTCTGTCTTGCCATAAAAACTCTGCCATACATTATGCCCGCTACACTCAACATATTTTATCATATATAATTCTTACATCTGATGCCCACGTTCACTTAACAGTACATATGTACTTGGGTATTAGTGTACTGTTGTGGGGTCATCTTGGGTATGTTCGGAGGGAGACTAGGTTAGAAGTAAATCCTCCATTTAACGTATTAATTGGAAGGAGCTGGTGGCCAGTAATGGTATTTGTGGTGAACACAGAAAAGATTATTTGGCCGTGATTATAACAATAATGAACAAGTCTGTGGCAAAAAGGCTTTGTCCATTGTTACTAAATCTATTGACTCAGTAGATTTTGTTCCGTATTTCCGGAGGCCATTAAATGGAGGGTAGTACTTTAATAAGATCTGATCTTTAAAATAAACTGACTTAGAACAGCTCTTAGCCTATGAACTGAAGTGTATAAAAAAAAGAGTCGAAGAGAAAATGGGAGGGTGTCAAGCGAGGCTCCTGATGAACCAGCACAAAACAAAAACTTTAGTGGTAGGCGTCCAGGAAGTTACCAACCACATAATTACAGGAGCTTCTGCATTGCTTGGCTGTAGCTCCCCCCTCCCTCACTGTGGTTCCCTTCTGATTGTGACCCCTTGCCCCTCCTTAACTGTGCTCTCCTTCTTTATCTGTCTGTGGTTCCCTTGCTCCTCCCTGACTGTGGCTCCCTTCATTCTCCCTTACTGTGGTTCCCCTCATTCTCCCTGACTGTGGCTCTGTCATCCTACCTGTCTGTAGCCCCCTTCGTACTCCCTGCATTCTGCTACCTTTATTTCCATCTGGGCGTTGAGCGGAATGCTTATCATAGTTGTGTTGCATGCGAAATGAAAAAACGTTGACTAGGAGCAAATAGCTAGCTAGCAGCAAATAGTTTCCTAACAGTAAATAGCTAGCTAGCAGCAAATAGTTTCCTAACAGTAAATAGCTAGCTAGCAGCAAATAGTTTCCTAACAGTAAATAGTTAGCTATCAGCAAACAGTTTCCTAACAGTAAATAGCTAGCTAGCAGCAAATAGTTTCCTAACAGTAAATAGCTAGCTAGCAGCAAATAATTACCTAGCAGCTAGTAGATACCAAGGAATAGTAAGTACGTTGTTGTGGGTCGCATCCTGAGGGAGGTATTAAAAAAAATGTTCCCCAGTAGAAATAGACAACACAGCACTGACTTTCCTGGGTTATTAACCCTCCTGCTGGTGGTGGTAGTTCCTCCTGCTGGTGGTGGTAGTTCCTCCTGCTGGTGGTGGTAGTTTGTTAATAAGGAACCTGGACGGTGTGTCTGTCACACAGTGACCTGGACGGTGTGTCTGTCACAGTGACCTGGACGGTGTGTCTGTCACAGTGACCTGGACGGTGAAACATTCTCTGCCCTGCCAGAGACAAGATGCCCTGCCAGAGACAAGATGCCCTGCCAGAGACAAGATGCCCTGCCAGAGACAAGATGCCCTGCCAGAGACAAGATGCCCTGCCAGAGACAAGATGCTCTGCCAGAGACAAGATGCTCTGCCAGAGACAAGATGCCCTGCCAGAGACAAGATGCTCTGCCAGAGACAAGATGCCCTGCCAGAGACAAGATACTCTGCCAGAGACAAGATGCCCTGCCAGAGACAAGATGCCCTGCCAGAGACAAGATGCCCTGCCAGAGACAAGATGCCCTGCCAGAGACAAGATGCCTGCCAGAGACAAGATGCCCTGCCAGAGACAAGATGCCCTGCCAGAGACAAGATGCTCTGCCAGAGACAAGATGCCCTGCCAGAGACAAGATGCTCTGCCATAGACAAGATGCCCTGCCAGAGACAAGATGCCCTGCCAGAGACAAGATGCCCTGCCGAGACAAGATGCCCTGCCAGAGACAAGATGCTCTGCCAGAGACAAGATGCTCTGCCAGAGACAAGATGCTCTGCCAGAGACAAGATGCCCTGCCAGAGACAAGATGCCCTGATAGAGACAAGATGCCCTGCCAGAGACAAGATGCCCTGCCAGAGACAAGATGCCTGCCAGAGACAAGATGCCCTGCCAGAGACAAGATGCCCTGCCAGAGACAAGATGCCCTGCCAGAGACAAGATGCCCTGCCAGAGACAAGATGCTCTGCCAGAGACAAGATGCCCTGCCAGAGACAAGATGCCCTGCCAGAGACAAGATGCCCTGCCAGAGACAAGATGCTCTGCCAGAGACAAGATGCCCTGCCAGAGACAAGATGCCTTGCCAGAGACAAGATGCCCTGCCAGAGACAAGATGCCCTGCCAGAGACAAGATGCCCTGCCAGAGACAAGATGCCCTGCCAGAGACAAGATGCCCTGCCAGAGACAAGATGCTCTGCCAGAGACAAGATGCCCTGCCAGAGACAAGATGCCCTGCCAGAGACAAGATGCCTTGCCAGAGACAAGATGCCCTGCCAGAGACAAGATGCCTTGCCAGAGACAAGATGCCCTGCCAGAGACAAGATGCCCTGCCAGAGACAAGATGCTCTGCCAGAGACAAGATGCCCTGCCAGAGACAAGATGCCTTGCCAGAGACAAGATGCCCTGCCAGAGACAAGATGCCCTGCCAGAGACAAGATGCCCTGCCAGAGACAAGATGCCTTGCCAGAGACAAGATGCCCTGCCAGAGACAAGATGCCTTGCCAGAGACAAGATGCCCTGCCAGAGACAAGATGCCCTGCCAGAGACAAGATGCTCTGCCAGAGACAAGATGCCCTGCCAGAGACAAGATGCCTTGCCAGAGACAAGATGCCCTGCCAGAGACAAGATGCCTGCCAGAGACAAGATGCCCTGCCAGAGACAAGATGCTCTGCCAGAGACAAGATGCCCTGCCAGAGACAAGATGCCTTGCCAGAGACAAGATGCCCTGCCAGAGACAAGATGCCCTGCCAGAGACAAGATGCTCTGCCAGAGACAAGATGCCCTGCCAGAGACAAGATGCCTCTGCCAGAGACAAGATGCCCTGCCAGAGACAAGATGCCTGCCAGAGACAAGATGCTCTGCCAGAGACAAGATGCTCTGCCAGAGACAAGATGCCCTGCCAGAGACAAGATGCCTGCCAGAGACAAGATGCTCTGCCAGAGACAAGATGCCCTGCCAGAGACAAGATGCTCCTGCCAGAGACAAGATGCCCTGCCAGAGACAAGATGCCTGCCAGAGACAAGATGCCCTGCCAGAGACAAGATGCCCTGCCAGAGACAAGATGCTCTGCCAGAGACAAGATGCTCTGCCAGAGACAAGATGCCCTGCCAGCAGACTCACAAGATGCCCTGCCAGAGACAAGATGCCCTGCCAGAGACAAGATGCTCTGCCAGAGACAAGATGCTCTGCCAGAGACAAGATGCTCGCCAGAGACAAGATGCTCTGCCAGAGACAAGATGCCTGCCAGAGACAAGATGCTCTGCCAGAGACAAGATGCTCTGCCAGAGACAAGATGCCCTGCCAGGACAAGATGCTCTGCCAGAGACAAGATGCCCTGCCAGAGACAAGATGCTCTGCCAGAGACAAGATGCCCTGCCAGAGACAAGATGCCTGCCAGAGACAAGATGCCCTGCCAGAGACAAGATGCCCTGCCAGAGACAAGATGCCCTGCCAGAGACAAGATGCTCTGCCAGAGACAAGATGCCCTGCCAGAGACAAGATGCCCTGCCAGAGACAAGATGCCTGCCAGAGACAAGATGCCTGCCAGAGACAAGATGCCCTGCCAGAGACAAGATGCTCTGCCAGAGACAAGATGCCCTGCCAGAGACAAGATGCCCTGCCAGAGACAAGATGCCCTGCCAGAGACAAGATGCTCTGCCAGAGACAAGATGCCCTGCCAGAGACAAGATGCTCTGCCAGAGACAGAAGATGCCCTGCCAGAGACAAGATGCTCTGCCAGGACAAGATGCCCTGCCAGGAGACAAGATGCCCTGCCAGAGACAAGATGCTCTGCCAGAGACAAGATGCCCTGCCAGAGACAAGATGCTCTGCCAGAGACAAGATGCTCTGCCAGGACAAGATGCCCTGCCAGGACAAGATGCTCCTGCCAGAGACAAGATGCCTCTGCCAGAGACAAGATGCCCCCCAGAGACAAGATGCTCTGCCAGAGACAAAGATGCTCTGCCAGAGACAAGATGCCTGCCAGAGAACAAGATGCCCTGCCAGAGACAGAAGATGCTCTGCCAGACAAGATGCTCTGCCAGAGACAAGATGCCTGCCAGAGACAAGATGCTCCTGCCAGAGACAAGAATGCTTGCCAGAGACAAGATGCTCTGCCAGAGACAAGATGCCCTGCCAGAGACAAGATGCCCTGCCAGAGACAAGATGCTCTGCCAGAGACAAGATGCTCTGCCGAGACAAGATGCCCTGCCAGAGACAAGATGCCCTGCCAGAGACAAGATGCCCAGCCAGAGACAAGATGCTCTGCCAGAGACAAGATGCTCTGCCAGGGACAAGATGCCCTGCCAGAGACAAGATGCCCTGCCAGAGACAAGATGCCCTGCCAGAGACAAGATGCCCTGCCAGAGACAAGATGCTCTGCCAGAGACAAGATGCTCTGCCAGAGACAAGATGCCCTGCCAGAGACAAGATGCTCTGCCAGGAGACAAGATGCCCTGCCAGAGACAAGATGCCCGCCAGAGACAAGATGCTCTGCCAGAGACAAGATGCCCTGCCAGAGACAAGATGCTCTGCCAGGGACAAGATGCTCTGCCAGAGACAAGATGCCCTGCCAGAGACAAGATGCTCTGCCAGAGACAAGATGCCTGCCAGAGACAGATGCTCTGCCAGAGACAAGATGCCCTGCCAGAGACAAGATGCCCTGCCAGAGACAAGATGCTCTGCCAGAGACAAGATGCTCTGCCAGAGACAAGATGCCCTGCCAGAGACAAGATGCCCTGCCAGAGACAAGATGCTCTGCCAGAGACAAGATGCTCTGCCAGAGACAAGATGCCCTGCCAGAGACAAGATGCCCTGCCAGAGACAAGATGCTCTGCCAGAGACAAGATGCTCTGCCAGAGACAAGATGCCCTGCCAGAGACAAGATGCCCTGCCGGGCAGATGCGGACAAGATGCTCTGCCAGGAGACAAGATGCTCTGCCAGAGACAAGATGCCCTGCCAGAGACAAGATGCCCTGCCAGGGACAAGATGCCCTGCCAGGACAAGATGCTCTGCCAGAGACAAGATGCTCTGCCAGGAGACAAGATGCCCTGCCAGAGACAAGATGCCCTCCAGGAGCAAGATGCCCTGCCAGGACAAGATGCCCTGCCAGGACAAGATGCCCTGCCAGAGACAAGATGCCCTGCCAGGGACAAGATGCCCTGCCAGGGACAAGATGCCCTGCCAGAGACAAGATGCCCTGCCAGAGACAAGATGCCCTGCCAGGGACAAGATGCCCTGCCAGGGACAAGATGCCCTGCTTGTTAAACTCAAGAATCTTCTTCCTGGTGTCTTTCAAGACGGGTGGATCTTGATGACAGTGAAGGGCTCTTGATCCGTGGAATGAGAGATGCTCTTCTTTTTCTTGGATCAAGTCTGATTATCTCAAATTTTCATGGCAATGCATAACCCTTGCTGGTCTAGCGTCCCCCCCCATCCCGTCAATTCAACAAGAATATGACAATAAAAGTCATCATGATTATCATCCTGATCAATTATCAGTTATCATCAATTATCATCCTGATCAATTATCAGTTATCATCAATCATAATCCTGATCAATTCTCAGTTATCATCAATCATAATCCTGATCAATTATCAGTTATCATCAATCATAATCCTGATCAATTCTCAGTTATCATCAATCATCATCAATTCTCAGTTATCATCAATTATCAGTTATCATCAATCATAATCCTGATCAATTCTCAGTTATCAATCATCATCAATTCTCAGTTATCATCAACCATTATCCTGATCAATTCTCAGTTATCATCAATTATCATCCTGATCAATTCTCAGTTATCATCAATTATCATCCTGATCAATTCTCAGTTATCATCAATTATCATCCTGATCAATTCTCAGTTATCATCAATTATCATCAATTCTCAGTTATCATCAATTATCATCCTGATCAATTCTTAGTTATCATCAATCATCATCCTGATCAATTCTCAGTTATCATCAATTATCATCAATTCTCAGTTATCATCAATTATCATCAATTCTCAGTTATCATCAATTATCATCAATTCTCAGTTATCATCAATTCTCAGTTATCATCAATTATCATCAATTATCAGTTATCATCAATCATAATCTGATCAATTCTCAGTTATCATCAATCATCATCAATTCTCAGTTATCATCAACCATTATCCTGATCAATTCTCAGTTATCATCAATTATCATCCTGATCAATTCTCAGTTATCATCAATTATCATCCTGTTCAATTCTCAGTTATCATCAATCATCATCCTGATCAATTCTCAGTTATCATCAATATCATCCTGATCAATTCTCAGTTATCATCAATTATCATCCTGATCAATTCTCAGTTATCATCAATTATCATCCTGATCAATTCTCAGTTATCATCAATTATCATCCTGATCAATTCTCAGTTATCATCAATCATCATCCTGATCAATTCTCAGTTATCATCAATCATCATCCTGATCAATTCTCAGTTATCATCAATTATCATCCTGATCAATTCTCAGTTATCATCAATCATCATCTGATCAATTCTCAGTTATCATCAATTATCATCCTGATCAATTCTCAGTTATCATCAATTATCATCCTGATCAATTCTCAGTTATCATCAATTATCATCAATTCTCAGTTATCATCAATTATCATCAATTCTCAGTTATCATCAATTATCATCAATTATCAGTTATCATCAATTATCATCAATTATCAGTTATCATCAATCATAATCCTGATCAATTCTCAGTTATCATCAATCATCATCAATTCTCAGTTATCATCAACCATTATCCTGATCAATTCTCAGTTATCATCAATTATCATCCTGATCAATTCTCAGTTATCATCAATTATCATCCTGATCAATTCTCAGTTATCATCAATCATCATCCTGATCAATTCTCAGTTATCATCAATCATCATCCTGATCAATTCTCAGTTATCATCAATCATCATCCTTATCAATTCTCAGTTATCATCAATTATCATCCTGATCAATTCTCAGTTATCATCAATCATCATCCTGATCAATTCTCAGTTATCATCAATCATCATCCTGATCAATTCTCAGTTATCATCAATTATCATCCTGATCAATTCTCAGTTATCATCAATCATCATCTTGATCAATTCTCAGTTATCATCAATTATCATCAATTCTCAGTTATCATAAATTATCATCAATTCTCAGTTATCATCAATTATCATCCTGATCAATTCTCAGTTATCATCAATTATCATCCTGATCAATTCTCAGTTATCATCAATTATCATCCTGATCAATTCTCAGTTATAATCAATTATCATCCTGATCAATTCTCAGTAATCATCAATCATCATCATTCACCATCATCCATCATTACCAATAATCACCATCATTATCAATCATCGTCATTATGAAGCACCATAAATCATAATTACTCATCATCAATCATAATAATCATCATCAATCATAATCATCATTATCAATCATAATTACTATCATCAATCATAATAATCATTATCAATCATAATCATCATCATCAATCATAATAATCATTATCAATCATAATCATCATCATCAATCATAATAATCATTACAATCATAATAATCATTATCAATCATAATAATCATCATCAGGATGACTCATTATTTTCAGTGACCAAACAAGATAACAGAAATGGGTGATTTTGGTGATAAATATATATATATATATATATATATATATATATATATATATATATATATATATATATATATATATATATATATATATATATATATATATATATATGTGTGCCACAATGGCAGACACCTACTTGCCATACTCCGCAGCCGAAGGGGTGGAGCTGCCAGCCACAGGGAGACCCAGAAGACTCGCAAATATGAAGGCCTTCCCCCTTGCTATAACTTCATCCCAATAGGGTCGGAGACCCTTGGAGTTTGGGACAAGTGTGCTCTAAAGTTTCTCAAAGAGCTGGGTGAGAAACTCATCATAGAAACCAAGGACCACAGGACGACCAGCTTCTCTTTCAGAGACTCAGTGTTGCGATCCAGAGGGAAATGCCTGCAGAATTCTGGGCATGCGGCCCACTCACGGGGAGCTGGACGAAGTATTTGACATGTAGCTCTGAGTTGTCATCTATGTTGTTTTACTCACTATTGTATTCTTGTTAATGTATTTTGACAATGTATTTTGTCTTGAAATAAATTTTATATATATATATATATATATATATATATATATATATATATATATATATATATATATATATATATATGCATATAATGGAGAATGTTGGGATAGATTACTATGTACAGGAGCGTTGAAGTCTCCGGGATGTACAATGCAGCGTTGAAGTCTCCTGGATGTACAATGCAGCGTTGAAGTCTCCCTGGATGTACAATGCAGCGTTGAAGTCTCCCTGGATGTACAATGCAGCGTTGAAGTCTCCCTGGATGTACAATGCAGCGTTGAAGTCTCCTGGATGTACAATGCAGCGTTGAAGTCTCCCTGGATGTACAATGCAGCGTTGAAGTCTCCTGGATGTACAATGCAGCGTTGAAGTCTCCCTGAATGTACAATGCAGCGTTGAAGTCTTCCTGGATGTACAATGCAGCGTTGAAGTCTTCCTGGATGTACAATGCAGCGTTGAAGTCTTCCTGGATGTACAATGCAGCGTTGAAGTCTTCCTGGATGTACAATGAAGCGTTGAAGTCTTTCTGGATGTACAGTGCAGCGTTGAAGTCTTCCTGGATGTACAATGCAGCGTTGAAGTCTTCCTGGATGTACAATGCAGCGTTGAAGTCTCCCTGGATGTACAATGCAGCGTTGAAGTCTTCCTGGATGTACAATGCAGCGTTGAAGTCTTCCTGGATGTACAATGCAGCGTTGAAGTCTTCCTGGATATACAATGCAGCGTTGAAGTCTTCCTGGATGTACAATGCAGCGTTGAAGTCTTCCTGGATGTACAATGCAGCGTTGAAGTCTCCCTGAATGTACAATGCAGCGTTGAAGTCTTTCTGGATGTACAATGCAGCGTTGAAGTCTTCCTGGATGTACAATGCAGCGTTGAAGTCTCCCTGGATGTACAATGCAGCGTTGAAGTCTTTCTGGATGTACAATGCAGCGTTGAAGTCTTCCTGGATGTACAATGCAGCGTTGAAGTCTCCCTGATGTACAATGCAGCGTTGAAGTCTCCCTGGATGTACAATGCAGCGTTGAAGTCTCCCTGGATGTACAATGCAGCGTTGAAGTCTTCCTGGATGTACAATGCAGCGTTGAAGTCTTGCTGGATGTACAATGCAGCGTTGAAGTCTTCCTGGATGTACAATGCAGCGTTGAAGTCTTCCTGGATGTACAATGCAGCGTTAAGTCTTTCTGGATGTACAGTGCAGCGTTGAAGTCTCCTGGATGTACAATGCAGCGTTGAAGTCTTCCTGGATGTACAATGCAGCGTTGAAGTCTTCCTGGATGTACAATGCAGCGTTGAAGTCTTCCTGGATGTACAGTGCAGCGTTGAAGTCTTCCTGGATGTACAATGCAGCGTTGAAGTCTTCCTGGATGTACAATGCAGCGTTGAAGTTTTCCTGGATGTACAGTGCAGCGTTGAAGTCTTCCTGGATGTACAATGCAGCGTTGAAGTCTTCCTGGATGTACAATGCAGCGTTGAAGTCTTCCTGGATGTACAATGCAGCGTTGAAGTCTTCCTGGATGTACAGTGCAGCGTTGAAGTCTTCCTGGATGTACAATGCAGCGTTGAAGTCTCCCTGGATGTACAATGCAGCGTTGAAGTCTCCCTGGATGTACAATGCAGCGTTGAAGTCTTCCTGGATGTACAATGCAGCGTTGAAGTTTTCCTGGATGTACAATGCAGCGTTGAAGTCTTCCTGGATGTACAATGCAGCGTTGAAGTCTTCCTGGATGTACAATGCAGCGTTGAAGTCTTCCTGGATGTACAATGCAGCGTTGAAGTCTTCCTGGATGTACAATGCAGCGTTGAAGTCTTCCTGGACGTACACTACAGCGTTGAAGTCTTCCTGGATGTACAATGCGGCGCAACACTCACTTCACATAGATAAACAAAAGTGTTTATGTTTGTGATGTTAATAACAATTATGATTTCCGACGAACAAGTCTAAAGCTAAATAATATTCTACAAGGCGAAGGGGAATGAAATTGTCTTGATTACTTACTTGCAGAGGTGAAAGAGGCAGCAGTGTAGTGATCAGTATCCTTCAGTGTTGCAGGAGGCAGATATAGTAACGACAGTATCCGTCAGCGTTACAAGGAGGATCAGCAGTGTAGTGACAATATCCCCCAGTGGGTGTCAGCGAGGCAGTGAACATCGTGACTCCTGGACTTCCTCATTTATAGCTTCTGTGACGTCACCGGGCCCAGGAATCTCCGTCGTCATGTGTTCCGGTAATTATCAGCACTTAGTTCTGCCTTTATCTTCTATAATATTGCCATAACCATCAGTTATGAGGGCGAGTTCCCCCTCCTTCACATTCCTTCCTTCTTAAATCCAAAACTAAAATATATATACACCGACAGATATATATCTCTCTGTATATACATGATGAAAGATTATTTAATCCCTGACTGGTGTGTCAATGGTTCATTACCTTTGTAATTTGTTCAGCTATCAAAACTTTAGGGCCCAGTCCCTGGACCCATTATGCACCTCTGTAATCTTTCTGACTAGCGCCCACACCATGGGTATGGGCTGTATAATAAAGATATTAAACTAAACTAGTGATGACATGCAGCTGTAAAGATCATTTTAGTCGATAGGCTTTAAATCTAATTAACCAACTAAAAACAGTGAAATTATACATCAAATGACTTGATAAACATCTAACAGAGCCAAACAATATCTAAGCAAAAGCTCTGCAACTCGAGTCGGGTCCTCAACAGTGAAGACACAAGAACAACAACCTGAACACGAGCGAGTCTTCCAGCAGCAGCAGCAGCAGCAGTAGCAGTAGCAGCAGCAGCAGCAGCAGTAGCAGTAGCAGTAGCAGTAGACAGCAGCAGTTGCTGCTGTTGCTGAACAGTAGCAGCAGCTAGCTGCTGCCGTTGTTGCTGCAGCAGCAGCAGCAGCAGCTAAGCAGCAGCAGCAAGGTTGTTGTTGTTGTTGCTGTTGCTGCTGTTGCTAGTAGCAGCAGCAGCTAAGGCTGCTGTTAAGCAGCAGCAGCAGCAGCAGCGTTGTTGTTGTTGCTGTTGCTGCTGTTGTTATAGCAGCAGCAGCAAAGAAGCAGCAAGTTGGCAGCAGCAGCAGCAGCAGCAGGAGCGGCTGCTGCCAGCAGCAGCAGCAGCAGCAGCAGTTGTTGTTGGCAAGCAGCAGCAGCGCTGTTATGAAAGCAGCAGTGCGGTTGCTGTTAAGCAGCAGCAGCGCTGCTGTTGCTGTTGGCAGCAGCAGTGGCAGCAGCACAAGGCACAAGGCTGTTAAGAGCAGCAGCTGTTGCTGCTGGCAAGCTGCTGTTGAGCAGCTGTTGTTATGTTGCTGCTGCTGCTGTTGTTGCTGCTGGTGCAAAGCAGTTGCTGCTGCTGCTGCTGTTGCTGCAGTTGTTGCTGGCAGTGCTGTTATAGCAGCAGCAGCAGCTGCTGCTGTTACAGTGTTGCTGCTGCTGCCCGCTGCTGCTGCTGCTGAGCAGTTGCACAGCAGCAGCCAGCTGCAGCAGCTGTTGCTGGCAGCTGCAGCAGCCAGCAGCAGCTGTTGCTACAGCAGCCAGCATGCTGCTGTTGGCAAAGCAGCAGAGTTGAGCAGTAGCTGCTGCTGTTGCTGCTGCTGTTGCTGCTGCTATGCAAGCAGCAGCTGTTGCCAGCAGCGCTGCAGCAGCGTTGTTGGCAGCGCTGGGTGTTGCTGCAAGGCTGCAGCTGTTGGCAGCAGCAGCTGTTGTTGCTGCTTGTTGCCAGCAGTTGGGCTGTTGTTGTTGTTGTTGCCAGCAGCAGCAGCTGTTGCAGTTGCTGCTGCAGCAGCAGCAGCAGCTGCTGCCAGCGCTGTTGCTGCTGCTGCTGCCGCTGCTTAAGCCGCTGGGCAGCAGCGTTGCTGCAGCGTTGCTGCTGCTGCGTGCTGCTGCTGGGCGCAAGGCAGCGTTGCTGCTGCTGCCGCCGCTGCTGCCAAGGCAACAGCAGCATGGCGGCACATAGCAGCGCTGCAGCATTAAGTTGTTAAGCTGCTGCTTTTGTTGTTGCTGTTGGCAGCCAAGTTACAGCAGTTGTTGTTAAGCAGCTGCTGCTGGCTGCCATGTTGCCGCTGCCGGTTGCTGCTAAAAGGCAGCTGGCAGTGTTGCTGCTGCTGCTGCTGACAGCAGCCATGCTGCTGCTGCAGCTGCTGCTGCGTTGTTGCTGTTGCCAGAGTTGTTGCTGTTGTTGCTGTTGCTAAGCAGCAGCAGCAGCAGGCAGCAGCAGCAGCCGTTGCTGCTGTTGTTGTGTTTGCAGCAGTATGCTGCTGTTGCTGTTGTTAGCAGCAGCAGTGTTAGCAGCGTTGGCAGCAGCAACAGCAGCTTGCAGCAATGTTGTTGCGCAACCAGCAGCAGCAGCAGCAGCAGCAGTAGCAGCAGCAGCAGCAGCAAACAGCACAGCAGCAGCAGCAGGAAGAGCAGCAGCAGTAGCAGCAGCAGAGCAGCAGCAGCAGAAGCAGCAGCAGAGCAGCAGCAGAAGCAGCAGCAGGCAGAAAGAGCAGTAGCAGCAGCAGCAGCAGCAGAGCAGCAGAAAAGCAGCAGCACAACTGTTATTACAGTAGCAGCAGCAGCTGGCAGCAGCTAAGGCAGCAGCAGCAGCAGAGCGTTGCTAAGTAAACAGCAGTAACAGCAGCAGCAGCAGCAGCAGCTAAGCAGCAGCAGCAGCAATCGTTGTTGCTGCTGTTGCGCAGCAGTTGTTAAGCAGCAGTGTTAAAATCGCTGCTGCTGCTGGGCAGCTGTTGCTGCTGCGCAGCGCAGCAGCAGCACAGCAGTTGTTAAGCAGCAGCTAAGCGTTGAGCAGCGTTGCAGCAGCAGCGGCTGGCAGCGTTGTTGCTGCTGCTGCTGTTGCAAGGCAACGGAGTAGCAACAGTGACAGTGGTAATGGTAGTAGTAGTGACAGTGGTAATGGTAGTAGCAACAGTAACAGTGGTAATGGTAGTAGCAACAGTGACAGTGGTAATGGTAGTAGCAACAGTGACTATGGTAATGGTAGTAGCAACAGTGACAGTGGTAATGGTAGTAGCAACAGTGACAGTGGTACGGTAGTAGCAACAGTGACAGTGGTAATGGTAGCAGCAACAGTGACAGTGGTAATGGTAGTAGCAACAGTGACAGTGGTAATGGTAGTAGCAACAGTGACAGTGGTAATGGTAGTAGCAACAGTGACAGTGGTAATGGTAGTAGCAACAGTGACAGTGGTAATGAGTAGTAGCAACAGTGACAGTGGTAATGGTAGTAGCA
>WNWK01031594.1:0-22594 GCA_009830355.1 Cherax destructor
TGTAGACAAAAATCAGTCTACAGCTGTAGACAAAATTACAATCCAAAGGATTGTGATTTTGTCTATAGTTTCATTACTGAATGGTAGGAAGGACTTGTTAGGGAGAGTGAAGAAGAAAGAAGCTGCCCTGTTCGGGAGCAAGGAGTGATCAGTGCCTGGGAATCACGAGAAATCTTGAAAAAAAAAGTTCACAATCTGAATTCACAACTTACTATAGCAATATGGCAGGGTAATATTTTTCCTTATTTCTGTTTATTAATTTTTTATCATAATTATGTCATGCCTTCACCTGAAAGTTAAATTAATCTAAAGAGCAAGGAAGGTTTGGAGAAAAATAATATGAGACTATAAAGAATAAAGAAAGAAGATATGATACTCTGCCTCCACCTGTTCTGAAACAATGAGATTGTGCCACACACACCAAATGCCCATCAATATACAGTACAGAAGCAAATAGTAAAAAAATAGTAAAAAAAATATGAATTACAGATCAGAAAAGGCCAGGTACACTGGTTGTTTGGGCAGCAGCAGGTCACATGCATAGCTTTTCCTTCTCTTTTTCATCTGGGGGCTTAAGAGCTTAGAGGATTTTTAATTAGAATTACCTTGTGTTGGGTCCAGTAAAATACCTACCTGGGATACTGGATATTTAATTTTCCATATACAGTGGACCCCCGAGTTTCGTAAAAACTTCACTCTGAAGTCTGCTCAAGTGCCATTACCGACGAATTTACTCCTTAAGGAAAAATTTCACGTAGGTTAGTCTATTTCAGACCCCAAAAATACACTTCCACAAGAACTTACAAAATTATACTTACATAATTGCACGATTTCCGGGGTATTCGTTAACCGAGGGTCCACTGTAACCAGGAAATTTACACAAGGAAATAAATGATTTTCCTTCCAAAAAATCCAAATAAAGATGAAAATCTGAGCACACCATACATAAATAACTGAACATTTTGTACATTGAAAGAATACTACTGGAAAAATGATTTATTACTAGTATCTTTTTTTCTGCCTCCACCCAAGGTAGAATGACCCAAAAAAGCAAATATATTGCATAACAAATGCTATGTACTTACATGAGAAATGAATAAATTTTACATGGCATCACACTTTTGTAAAACAATTTCCTAAACCATATCCAAACAGACTTTATGGTCTATTATATACTAACCTCAGTCAGGCACACATTTACTATTATATAAATGAGAAAATAGCCAGAGAGCTGTGCTGTAAAAAAAGTTTTTATACCAACTTCAGTCAGATACTGGTTTTTAGTTGAAGAAAAAACTTAACCACTGAAATACTGCTGTGCTGCAAACAAACTTTGTCTAGGGTCTTTCCTCTGTGGGTCAAATGTAGCTGTATAGGGGCCTCACTTATGAATTTATTATCATGCCTTATTGTTAAAGTAATTAATCCTGGACACAGGTTCTCTTCTGGCCTGGAGCTTAGTCCCCTCGTAGTCTGGTGTTCACTTCTCAAGTTTATGACCCAACCTTGTAGATGGTATTCAATATCATAAGAAAAACTGCCTTGGAAAACAAATTCTCTCTCAAAAAAAAAAAAGTACAGTGGACCCTCGGTTTCGTTGATCTCTGTTTTCATTGATTTCAGTTATGCCGACTTTTTCGTCAAATTATTGCCTCCATTTTCGTTGCTTTCCTCGGTTTTCGTTGTTGGTATGGTACCTGTCTGAGTACCCGCATGCACACAAAGCCTCCCACACACATTCTCAGGCAGTGTCGTGTTGTTTCTCGGTGAGTGAACATTATCCTGCGAGGTCATACAAAACATTTCTTAATAATCCATTTTTTTGGGCACTTGTTTATTGTGTGTGACTGCTACATAAGCCACCAAGGGACCAAAGAAAGCTCCTAGTGCCAGTTCTTTGGTAAAGAAAGTGAGGAACACCATAGAATTAAAGAAAGAAATCATAAAAATATGATAGTGGCGTACGTGTGAGACTGCCAGGATGTCGGAAGCCCCATCAACCATCACTTCCATTGTGGCGAAGAAAAAAGAAATCAAGGAAGCTGATGTTGTGAAAGGGGTAAATGTGATAACAAAACAGAGATCACAAACAATTGAAGATGTGGAGAAATTGTTGTTGGTGTGGATCAACCAAAAACAGTTAGCGGGAGATAGTATTGTGCAGTCGATAAATTTGTGAAAAGGCGAGGCAGTTCCATGACGATCTCATAAAGAAAATGCCTGGAACGAGTGCTGATGTTAGTGAATTTAAGGCCAGCAAAGGCTGGTTCGAAAAATTCAAGAAGCGAAGTGGCATACGCAGTTTTGTAAGGCATGGTGAGGCTGCCAGTTCAGACAAACATGCGGCTGAAAAATTCGTGCAGGAATTCAAAGACTATGTAGAGGCTGAAAAATTTGTCCCCCAACAAGTGTTCAGTTGTGATGAAACAGGCCTCTTTTGGAAGAAAATGCCAAAGAGGACCTACATCACGCAGGAGGAAAAGGCACTGCGAGGACACAAGCCTATGAAAGACAGGCTAACTCTCTTGTTGTGTGGTAATTCTAGTGGGGATTTCAAAGTGAAGCCTTTACTGGTGTATCACTCTGAAAATCCAAGAGGGTTCAAGAAAAACAGTGTCGTCAAGAGTAAATTGTGTGTGATGTGGAAGGCTAACAGTAAGGCATGGGTCACGAGGGAAATTTTCCTGGAATGGTTCAATGAAGTGTTTGGCCCGAGTGTGAAGAAATACCTCCTGGATAATAAATTGCCATTCCAGTTCCTCCTGTTAATGAACAATGCTCCTGCTCATCCTCCAGACTTGGAAGACCAATTGTCTAAGGAATTCAGTTTTGTAACAGTGAAGTTCTTGCCTCCTAACACCACTCCTCTCATCCAGCCCATGGATCAACAGATAATTGCAAACTTCAAAAAACTGTACACCAAAGCAAGGTTTCAAAGGTGCTTTGATGTGTCCTCAGACACTAAATTGACCCTAAGAGAGTTCTGGAGAGATCACTTCAATATCTTCCATTGCATAAGCCTTATAGATAAGGCTTGACAGGGAGTGTCTTCCAGGACGATGAACTCTGCTTGGAGAAAATTGTGGCCAGATTGTGTCCAAGAGAAGGATTTTGAAGGGTTTGGGGCTGACCCTGTTGACCCTCTGCCTGTTGTGGAAAGTATTGTGGCATTGGAGAATTCCATGGGGTTGGATGTGAGTGGCGAGGATGTGGAAGAGTTGGTGGAGGACCACAATGAAGAGCTAACCACTGAAGAGCTGCAAAACCTTCATCTGCAACAGCAACAGAGCACATCTGAGGAAATTGCTTCACAGGAGGAGAAAGAGAAATGGAAGAAGGTGCCTTCTTCAGAGATTAAGGAGATTTGTGCAATGTGGAGTAGGGTGCAAGCATTTGCGGAGGAACATCACCCTGAGAAAGCTGTTGCAAGCCATGCCGGCGACTTTTACAATGACAATGCCATGTCCCATTTTAGGGAAATTTTAAAGAGACACCAGAAACAGAGCTCTCTGGACCAGTTTTTTGAGCGATAGGGGTCCAATGACACTCAAGCTGGTCCTAGTGGCAGTAAAAGACAAAGAAGGGAAGTGACCCCGGATAAGGACTTGGTACCTAAAGTCCTTATGGAGGGGGATTTCCCTACCAAAGAATAACCTCTCTTCCCTCTCCCCTCCTCCCTGTCTTTCATACACCAACAAGAGTCTTCAATAAAAGTAAGTGTCATGTTGAATGTTCATTCTTTTCTGCATGTAAATCTATATTTAAGCTAAAAAAAACATTTTTGTTTTTTTAATACTTTTGGGTGTCTGGAACGGATTAATTGGATTTACATTATTTCTTATGGGGAAAATGGTTTCAGTTTTCGTTGATTTCGGTTTTCACCAGGCTCTATGGAATGGATTAATGACGAAAACCAAGGGTCCACTGTACAGTGGAACCTCGGTTTTCGAGTGGTGCGGAAATTGAGTAAATCAGGTTTAGAGCACTTTTTTCGGTGAAATTCTTCCCCGGATGTTGAGCATCTGCTCATTTGGAGAAGACCTGGGCCGGACGTACCAGTGAACCTACAAGAAGAAGATCTGCTCGGAAATCGAGTGTATGAGACGTGTCCACTCGCTGGCAACGCCACTTCCTCACGCTTTTTACACTATACATACTCTGTATCATAACACCTGAAACAATACTCTTTGCTGACGACACAACTTATGTCATCTCCCACCCAAATCTTGCTACGCTCAACACCATTGTAAACGACGAATTACTAAAAATATCTACATGGATGACAGCCAATAAACTTACACTCAACACTGATAAGACCTTCTATATTATGTTTGGTAACAGAGCAGATGATGCACAATTAAACATTAAGATCAACAACACTCCTATTGCTACCTCACCTATGGAATCTGCGCATGGGGCTCTACATCAATAACTCATCTCAGACCACTAATAACACAACAAAAGGCAGCAGTTAGAATGATAACAAATTCACACTCCAGACAACATACTCCACCAATATTCAAAAACCTAAACTTACTCACCATACAAGACATCCATACTTTTTACTGTGCCTACTACATACATAGAACACTCTATGCAAATATTAACCCACCACTCAAACTTCTCCTTACCAATTTTAACAGGACACATGACCATAACACTAGACACAGATCACTCCTCGATGTTCCCCGTGTCCATCTAACACTATGTAAAAACTCAATGCATATAAAAGGCACAAAAATTTGGAATTCATTACCTGTCATTGCCAAAGAAACCCTGCCTGTACCCCAATTCAAAACGATGCTAAAAAACCACCTTCTCACCCAAAGCTAAATGCTCAATATCAAACATTCCCAACAAAGTAGAATAATCACTTAATGTAAAAACCTGACTAATCACCTAAACGTAAAAACCTGTTATGAATAATACATACTAAGCTAACTATTTCCATAACATTTACATTATAATGACCACGTAAACTGTAACTGCAATGCAACTAATTGTTTTAAATTGTTATCTCACTCAATTAGTTGCATTGCTACAATTAATTGATATGTTCAACTTATATTCAAACTTTATAACTTAGATACGCAATTATACTTATTTTATAAATTATCAACCATAACTTTTTACCATGTAGTCTAGAATTAAGTAGACCTAAGAATGTCCGCAATGCACAGCATATTAGGAGCTTTTGGCATGTACATCTCATTAATAACTATGTTTCTTGTCTACCATGTATCATTGTACCATGTCTCAATAAAGTATTATTATTATTATTATTATTATTATTATTATTATTATTATTATAGTGACACAATGATTATACTGGTACAGTGGACCCTCGGTTAAAGGCCGTAATCCGTTCCAGAAGCTTGGCATTAAACCGAAATGGCCTTTAACCGAAATAATATTCCCCATAAGAATTAATGTAAATACAATTAATCCGTTCCAGACCAAAATATTAAAAAAAAAAAATTAACAATTAAATCAGTATTACATACCATTATTATATAGTTTAATAATAGTAATAATAATAATAGTTTATTTAGACATGGTACAATGATACATAGTTAGGTAGACATGATACATAGGTATAAATGAGATGTACATGCCAAAAGCCCCTAATATGCTGTGCATTGTGGGCATTCTAAGGACTATTTAATAGAAGACTACATGGTAAAAAATTATGGTTGGTAATTTATAAAATAAGTATAATTGTGTATCTAAGTTATAAAATTTGAATATAAGATGAACATAATAATTTATTAATTGTAGCAATGCAACTAATTGAGTGAGATAACAATTTAAAACAATTACAGTGGACCCTCGGTTAACGAATACCCCGGAAATCGTGCAATTATGTAAGTATAATTTTGTAAGTTCTTGTGGAAGTGTATTTTGGGGTCTGAAATAGACTAACCTACGTGAAATTTTTCCTTAAGGGAGTAAATTGTTCGGTAATGGCACTTGAGCAGACTTCAGGAGTGAAGTTTTTACGAAACTCGGGGGTCCACTGTAATTGCATTGCAGTTACAGTGGTCATTATAATGTAAATGTTATAGAAACAGTTAGCGTTGTATGTATTATTCATAACAGGTTTTTACATTTAAGTGATTAATTAGGTTTTTACATTTAAGTGATTAATTAGGTTTTTACATTTAAGTGATTATTCTACTTTGTTGGGAATGTTTGATATTGAGCATTTAGGTTTTGGTGAGAAGGTGGTTTTTTAGCATCATTTTGAATTGGGGTACAGGCAGGGTTTCTTTGGCAATGACAGGTAATGAATTCCAAATTTTCGTGCCTTTATATGCATTGAGTTTTTACATAGTGTTAGATGGACACGGGAACATCGAGAGTGATCTGTGTCTAGTGTTATGGTCATGTGTCCTGTTAAAATTGGTAAGAGAAGTTTGAGTGGTGGGTTAATATTTGCATAGAGTGTTCTATGTATGTAATAGGCACAGTAAAAGTATGGATGTCTTGTATGGTGAGTAAGTTTAGGTTTTGAATATTGGTGGAGTATGTTGTCTGGAGTGTGAATTTGTTATCATTTTAACTGCTGCCTTTTGTTGTGTTATTAGTGGTCTGAGATGAGTTATTGATGTAGAGCCCCATGCGCAGATTCCATAGGTGAGGTATGGGTAAATGAGTGAGTGATATAGGGTAAGGAGAGCTGGTTGTGGAACATAGTACCGTATCTTGGATAGTATTCCCACGGTCTTTGAGACTTTCTTGGAAATTTCTTGTATATGTGTCTGAAATTTGAGGCCACTGTCAAGATGGATTCCTAAGAATTTTCCCTCTGTGAGTTTTGCGATAGGGGACCCGTTTATCAATATGTTAAGTGGTGCATTTGTAGCTCTGTTCCCAAACTGGATAATATAGGTTTTATCAATATTGAGAGTAAGTTTGTTGGTCATCATCCAGGTAGATATTTTCTGCAATTCAGTATTTGCAGTGTTGGCTAGTATGTCTGGGCTAGGGTGCGAGATAACGTATGTAGTGTCATCTGCAAAAAGTATGGGTTTGAGTAGTTGAGATGCATTTGGTAGGTCGTTAATGTAAATGAGAAAGAGTAGTGGGCCAAGAACACTTCCCTGTGGGACACCTACGGTAATAGTTTGCGCGGTGGAGCTAGCTCCATTTGTGTACACATATTGGTTTCTGTTGCTAGGTATGATTTTAGGTAGTTGAGGGAGTGTCCTCTTATACCATAGTGTGATAATTTTAGGTGTAACAGATCATGGTCAACTGTATCAAAAGCTTTACGTAAATCAATGAAGATTCCCACTGGATTTCTTTTTTTTCAAGGGCGGTGTAAATTATTTCTAACATGTATATAATGGCATCATTTGTATTTTTATTAGGCCTGAATCCAAATTGACAGTGGTTGAGTATGCTGTTGGAGGTGAGGTAGAAATATATTTATCTATGAATTAATTTTTCAAAGATTTTGGAGAGAAGGGGTAAGTTAGATATCGGCCTGTAGTTATTAAGGTCTGTTTGAGCTCCTCCTTTATGTATTGGGGTGACCCTCGCTATTTTGAGTATTGATGGGAAGGTAGAGGATTCAATGGATTTGTTAAAGAGTGTAGCAATAATTGGTGAGAGAACTTGAGAGGCTTTTTTGTATATAAATGGTGGTAAGTTATTTAGGTCACCTGCTTTGTTTTTTAGTGTGTTGATTATAAGTGAAACTTCTATTGGGTTGGTTGGGGCTAGGAATAGTGTGTTTGGATAGGTGTCAGTGAGATAGTCGTTAGGTGGAATATTTGAACTTGGGATTTTGCTTCCCAGCTTTTACCTATGGTGGAGAAGAAATCATTGAGTTTGTTTGCTGTTTCAATAGGTGGGAGTAGGGGTTCATCTGGTTTTGTTAGCTTGATTGTTCTGTTTGTGGATATCTTTTTAGTTCCTAGAATTTCAGATAGGGTTTTCCAGGTCTTTTTTATTTCACCTTTTAAGTTATGTAATCTGTTCTCATAGTACAATTTTTTGACCTTCTTATCAGACTCGTTAGGTTTGATGTGTAGCGTTTTGTTTGCTCTCTTGTTATTTGCCCCATTCTGTACTGTTTTCATATAGGTGCTTTATATTAATGGATTTGAGTATGCTGGGGTTAGCCAGGGACTATTTAATCTTTTAGTTGTGATTTGTTTAGTTTTTTAGGGTAATGCTTGTTATAGAGGTATTGGGTCTTTTTAAGAAAATTATTAATACATAAGTCAGTATCTGGGAAGTTGTCTATTTCTGTTTGCCAGTCAGTGTTTGTCATAGCTGTTATAAAGTTATTTATAGCTGTCTCATTATGTAGTCTGAAGGTAACTTTAGTAGTCTCTAGTGGTAATTTTCCGAGATTTGTTATGAGAAAGGTTGGGTAGTGGTCTGTGGTATTGTCTGTGATTATGCCTGATTTTAATGGGGATATGGTGTTAGTCCAGATATGGTCTAATAGAGAGGCACAGGTCTCAGAGATTCTCGTAGGTTTTGTTATTGTCGGGAGCAGCAAGCAGTTGCTCATAGTGTTTGTGAATTCAGTTACTTGTGGGTCCTGATCTTATAGGAGGTTTATATTGAAGTCTCCTGTGAGGATTAAGTGGTCTTTGTTCATGTGTGCATCAGTAATCATACTTCCTAATTTTTCACTAAATTGTTGAATGTTTGACTGGGGTAATCTATAGATGTTTATAACTGTGAGAGGTTTTTGTAGGTATTTGGATTTAAACTTAGCTATTATATATTCTCCATGTTCATCTCTTGTGCATGTATTGTTAATACATTCAAGCTGGTCCGAGTATAACATAGCTGTGCCACCTCCTTGTTGGTCTGGCCTACAGTTGTGTATGGCTGTGTAACCAGGAATGGCATAGATATCTGTAGTATGAGGCTTTAACCAGGTTTCAGTGAGAGCAATGATGGACATACTGGCCTGTAGTGAATTTAATAATGCAGTGAGGTCATCAAAATGTTTGCTTAAAGATCTGACATTGTAGTTAAAGATAGTTATGTTATTGTTGGATTTGAGTAGTGTTTTAGCCTGTTCTGCTGTGTAGTAATGGCAGTTGTCATTAGGTTCATGTAAGTCATTTAATAAAAGGTTGGTATCAGGATCAATGTTTGGAATCATAAGATTTAGTGTGATTCTATAATTAAACTTAAAAATAGAACAACGTAAGTAGACTTAAGAATAGGACAATGCAAAAGGATTTCTTGGCACGTGAGTTAGTAGGTTGGATATGTTTACAAAAATGAAAAAATGAGCTAAGGTAGTCAATTTACAGCTAATAAGAATCTAAAACTATAGCACCTGAGTTAGCACCTGAGTTAGTTAATTAAATAAACAAAAGTTTATATATGGGTGTGATTCTAAAAAGACTTAAGAACAATGAATAATGCTAAACTTAAAGATATGATATCTGATCAATTGATTTTACTAGCTATTGGATTAATACACCTTTAAACAGAAGTCACAAAGGTTTAGGATATATCTTTACAGTGTAATTGATTTATTATTTAACTAGCTAATAAAACTGGTTGGAAAATTATTATTATTAATTGTAAGTTATAATGGAACAAATATAAAGATTCAGTATTGCACTAGTTGTGATTATAGAATTTAATAAAGGCAATATAATGAAAATCAAAGTTAACTATTAAAGGAGAAGTAAGTGCTAAAGTGTATAATAGTGTACAAAAGTAAAATTTATTAATATTAAAAATAGCTTGAAATAAAATTTTAGGCAGTTGGAGAATAGGATAAAAGATAAGTACAATTTTTAGCAAATAAGGTGAATAATAGTAATTATAAATTCTAAGCAAGTAAGCTGGTAAAAGTACAGTGGTACCCCGACTTACGATGGTCCCCAAACACACCCTTTTATGTAAGTTGATTTTTTAAAATGCTTTTGTAAGTGTAATTTTGGGGGTCTAAAAGGACTAGTCTATTTTACATCATTTCTTCTGGAGATAAATTCGTTTGGTAATGGCACTTGAACAGCATTCTGGAATAAAAAAATATCGTAAGTCGGGGTACCACTGTATATAGGAATGTGGGTTGAAAAATGGGCACAAGTAAAAATTGTATGTATTTAAAAATAAAAGTAAAACTATTTGTCAAAAGTATTCATCAAAGGATAGACAAATACTTAAATGAGGTAGATGGGCAAAACATACACTACACTATACGTAGGGGTTTGGTTTTGGACATTGTGTTTATACAGTCTCTGTAATATTTGCATCCCTAAGGAATCTTGATAGTTCATTCTCATTTGTGATAGTATACAACTAACCTACACTTGTTTTCTTCACTAGGATTTTTCCATCCCGGGTGAAACATTGGTGGATTTTTCATTATTCTCTCGCTTAAGTTTTCTGATTCTATACCAGAGGTTCTGACGTTTTTTGGTCAGACACTCATTAATGAATACTTGTTTCCTGGCTAAAATAGATGATTTAATTAGATCTGTTTTCCTGTCATGTGTGGTGAATCTAATCATAACACTTTTTCTACCATGGGAACCTAGTAATCGTGCTTCTTTTATATCTGTCACTGGTACATTTACGTTTATTTGATCTTTGATGATCTGTAAAGTAATGTCTTTACTGTTTGCTTGGGTCATATCACTGGGAAAGTATGGACTGTTCACTATTACTGTGTCTGATAACTTGTCTTGCTCGGTTTTGTCCTCTTGTAGTGCAAGGTAGTCATTAAACTGGTTATCCATGCTGTTCTTCCACTCCTTTACTGCTTCCTCAACCTTTGCGTTTATAGATGTTATCTGTTCAGTGTGGCTATTAATGACAGTTTGGAGGGTTTTGCCAAAATCAGTCATTCCAGTTGTTGTTAACTTTTGTTCAAGGCTGAGGATTTTGTTTTCAAGTTGTGTCATCCTGGTATCTTGTAGTTGAAGTGCTTTACGTTGGTCCATATTTTCATTGATTAATTTGATGATGTATGACTTTAGTGTATCTGGATCATTCGTCATACCTGATAGATTATCTGGGGTGAAGCCAGTGAAGGGGGAGCTTGTGGGGGAGGCAGCCATGTTTGTTGTTGATGCGTCGCCCTGGGTGGTGGTGAGGGGGGTGTAGGGTGTTCCGGCGTCCTGGGTGGTGGTGAGGGGGGTGGAGGGTGTACCGGCGTCCTTGGTTGACAAGTTAATTAGTAGATTTCTTGGTGTTTTCTTGTTGATTCTGGAACTGGTTCTTCTGCAGTTACGTCTCATTTGAACACAGTAGTCAGGGAAGTTGGTGCGGTAAGATGAAGCTGTAGGCTGGTAAGCTGTAGGCTGGTAAGCTGTAGGCTGGTAAGCTGTGGGCTGGTAAGCTGTGGGCTGGTAAGCTGTGGGCTGGTAAGCTGTGGGCTGGTAAGCTGTGGGCTGGTAAGCTGTAGGCTGGTAAGTTGTAGACTGGTAAGCTGTAGGCTGGTAAGCATTTGTTTGGCAGCGGGGTGATGCTTTGGTTTGTGGGCAGTCTTCCTTTAATCGTCAGTTTATTTGGTTTGTAGGTCTCACTGCTGGTATTCTTGGGTCATTCTGGATGCTACGTAGGTTAGTGCAGTTTTGCTTGCAGCTAGGTCATCATAGGAGCATTGATAAACTCTGTGATGAGAAAAATATGGAGCTCAGATGCCGCTGGTGCTGGTGTCGCTGCCGCTGCCGCAACACAGTTATGTGTTGCTAATAGAACTGGTTGGAAAATTATTATGATTAGTAGTAAGTTATAATGGAACAAATATTAAGATTCAGTATTACACTAGTTGTGATTATAGAATTTATTAAAGGCAATATAATGAAAATCAAAGTTAACTATTAAAGGAGAAATAAGTGCTAAGTGTATACTATAGAGTAAGATCTAGTATAAAACTGCCTGAAATGCCTAGGCATACCTATGCATATTATTGGCCATCTTGTAATAATTATTTCATAAAACGTATAAATAACATAATATGTAAACCTCACTTTGTAATATTATCAGAAATAAAGTTGATTGAGTGATTGATTGATTCATTCATTCATCCGTTCATTTTCTGTTGTTTGTTTGACTGTGAGCTAGACCCAGACCATGAATAACCAAACCCCAAGGACTAGAAGGTGAGGCGTTGACCCAGACCAAATGAATCACCCAAATCCTTGCCACCATGGGGCCAAAGAAAATTCAGAGTACCAGCCCTTTGGTAAAGATGGTGATAGAATTCACGAAAGAACTTGTAGCAAAATATGAAAGTGGCGTATGTGTGGCCGACCTCGCCAGGATGTATGGCAAGTCGACATCAACAATCTGCTCCATCCTGGCGAAGAAAGCGGAAATCAAGGAAGCTGATGTTGCGAAAGGAGCAAATATGATGATAAAACAGAGATCACAAACAATCGAGGATGTGGAGAAGTTGCTGTTGGTGTGGATCAACGAAAAACAGTTAGCGGGAGATAGTGTTTTGGAGGGGATAATTTGTGAGAAGGCAAGGCAGTTGTATGCAGATCTCGTGAATAAAATGCATGGAATGAGTGCTGCTGTTAGTGAATTTAAGGCCAGCAAAGTGGGATGTTTGAATGTGCATGGATGTTGTGCGAATGATAAGAAAGAGATGATTGTAGATGTTATGAATGAAAAGAAGCTGGATGTCCTGGCTTTAAGTAGACAAAGCTGAAGGGGTAGGAGAGTTTCAGTGGGGAGAAATAAATGGGATTAGGTCAGGGGTTTCAAATAGAGTTAGAGCTAAAGAAGGAGTGGAAATTTGTTGAATAATCAGTTATGGCAGGTAAAGAAGGAATATAAATGTATAAATTCAAGGATTATGTGGATTAAATAAAGGTTGGATGTGAAAAGTGGGTTATAGTAAGTGTTTATGCATCTGGAGAAGAGAGAAGTGTAGAGGAGAGAGATTTTGGGAAATGTTGAGTGATTGTGTGGGGAGTTTTGAACCAAGTGAGAGAGTAATTGTGGTTGGGGATCTTAATGTAAGGGTAAAAATGTTGTGGAGGGAGTAGTAGGTAAATTTGGGGTGCCAGGGGTAAATGTAAATGGGAACCATTAAATGAGCTATGTGTAAAAGAGGTTTGGTAATAAGTAATAAATATTTTATGAAAAGAGGATAAATAAATATACAAGGTATGATATAGCACGTAAGGAAAGTAGTTTGTTGGATTATGTATTGGTGGATAAAAGGTTGATGGGTAGGCTTCAGGATGTACATGTTTATAAGGGGCAACAGATATATCAGATCATTATTTGGTTGTAGCTACAGTTAGAGTAAAGGGTAGATGGGATAAAAGAAAATGGCAACAGCAAGTAAGAGAGAGGTAAAAGTGTATAAACTAAGGGAGGAGGAAGTTAGGGTGAGATATAAGCAACTATTGGCAGAAAGGTGGGCTAGTGCAAGTATGAGTAGTGGGGAAGTTGAAGAGAGTTGGGATAGTTTTAAAAATGCAGTATTAGAATGTGGGGCAGAAGTTTGTGGCTATAGAAGGGTGGGTGCAGGAGGAAAGAGTGAGTTGTGAAATGAAGAAGTAAAGGGTGTGATAAAAGAGAAAAAGGTAGCTTATGAGAGGTTTTTATAAAACAGAAGTGTTAATAGAAGAGCAGAGTATATGGAGAATAAAAGAAAGGTGAAGAGAGTGGTGAGAGTGTGCAAAAGAAGAGCTGATGAAAGAATGGGAGAGGCTCTGTCAAGAAATTTTGCTGAAAACAAGAAAAATCTTTGGAGTGAGATAAACAAGGTAAGAAAGCCTAGGGAACAAATGGATTTGTCAGTTAAAAACAGAGCAGGGGAGTTAGTAGATGGGGAGCTGGAGTATTGGGTAGATGGCGGGAATATTTTGAGGAACTTTTAAATGTCGATGAAAAAAGGGAGGCGGTAATTTCATGTACTGGCCAGGGAGGTACAACATCGTTTAGGAGTGAAGAAGAGCAGGAGGTACGTGAGGCATTACATAGAATGAAAGGGGGTAAAGCAGCTGGAACTGACGGGATCATGACAGAAATGTTAAAAGCAGGGGGATATAGTGCTGGAGTGGTTGTATTTTTGTTTAATAAATGTATGAAAGAGGGAAGGTACCTAGGGATTGGCAGAGAGCATGTATAGTTCCTTTATATAAAGGGAAGGGGGATAAAAGATAGTGTAAAAATTATAGGGGAATAAGTTTACTGAGTATACCAGGTACAGTGTATGGCAGGGTTATTATTGAAAGAATTAGAGGTAAGACAGAGAGTAGGATTGCAGATGAGCAAGGAGGCTTTAGAGTGGGTAGGGGATGTGTAGATCAGTGAAGAGCATATATGTGAACAGTATTTAGATAAAGGTAGAGAAGTTTTATTGCATTTATGGATTTAGAAAAGGCATATGATAGAGTGGATAGGAGAGCAATGTGGCAAATGTTGCAAGTGTATGGAATAGGTAGTAAGTTACTGAAGGCTGTAAAGAGTTTTTATGAGGATAGTGAGGCTCAGGTTAGGGTGTGTAGGAGAGAGGAGATTATTTTTTTATTATATTTTATTAACACTCAGCCGATTCCCACCAAGGCAGGGTGGCCCGAAAAGAAAAACTTTCGTCATCATTCACTCCATCACTGTCTTGCCAGAGAGGTGCTTTACACTACAGTTATAAAACTGCAACATTAACACCTCTCCTTCAGAGTGCAGACACTGTAATTCCCATCTCCAGGACTCAAGTCCGGCCTGCCGGTTTCCTGAATCCTTCATAAATGTTACTTTGCTCACACTCCAACAGCACGTCAAGTATTAAAACCATTTGTCTCCATTCACTCCTATCAAATACGCACACGCATGCTTGCTGGAAATCCAAGCCCTCGCACAAAAAACCTCTTTTACCCCTCCCTAGCCCCTACCCCTTCCCTCCACTACAGATTTATACACTCGAGGTCATTCTGTTTCGTTCCATTCTCTCTACATGTCCAAACCACCTCAACAACCCTTCCTCAGCCCTCTGGATAATAGTTTTGGTAATCCCACACCTCCTCCTAATTTCCAAACTCCGAATTCTCTGCATTATATTCACACCACACATTGACCTCAGACATGACATCTCCACTGCCTCCAGCCTTCTCCTCGTTGCGACATTCATCACCCATGCTTCACGCCCATATAAGAGTGTTGGTATAACTATACTCTCATACATTTCCCTCTTAACCTCCATGGACAAAGTTCTTTGTCTCCACAAACTCCGAAGTGCACCACTCACCCTTTTCCCCTCATCAATTCTATGATTCACCTCATCCTTCACAGACCCATCTGTTGACATGTCCACTCCCAAATATCTGAATACATTCACCTCCTCCATACTCTCTCCCTCCAATCTGATATCCAATCTTTGTCACCTAATCTTTTTGTTATCCTCATCACCTTACTCTTTCCTATATTCACTTTCAATTTTATTCTTTTACATACCTTACCAAATTCATCCACCAACCTCTGCAACTTCTCTTCAGAATCTCCCAAAAGCACAGTGTCATTGGCAAAAAGCAACTGTGACGGATATTAGTCTCAAATTTAAGCATTTTGTCCTGCTTCCAAACAATAAACTCGCCTCCCTCTCTCCTCCTCTCCATCTTCCATACACCAACAAGAGTCGCCAATAAAGGTAAGTGTGATGTTAAATGTTCATTTATACAAGTTATTAGTGCTTTATATTTATTTGTCATTCTTTTCTGTATGTAAATCTATATTTAATCTCTAAAAAAATATTTTTTGTTAATACTCCTGGGTGTCTGAAACTTATTAATTGAATTTACATTATTTCTTATGGGAAAAATGGTTTCAGTTTTCGACGATTTCAGTTTTAGTCGATCCTCTGGAACAGATTAAACACGAAAACTGAGGGTTGACTGTAGTTTATGGGCATTACTTCTATGCTACTGGCTGAATTTTCGTGTTTATTATCGATCCTATTTCAGATGTCAAGGTAGGAGCCAAGTCAAAGGAGTTGGAGTAATTGTCAGTTAGATAGTTGCTTGTGTTAGGGTTCATTTGCTTTGGAAAAGATTGTTATTTTTATTTTATATTTTTACCCTTATATTTGGAGTTTTCATGGTCCCAAACTCACCCTTTTATGTAAGTTTATTCTTAAATGCTTTTTTAAGTGTAATTTTGGGGTTCTAAAAGGATAGTCTATTTTACTACATTCTTAAGGAGATAAATTCTTTTGGTAATGGTATTGACAGCATTCTGGTAATGAAATATGTAAACGGGTACCACTGTATTTGGAGTTTTCAATAAAATTATACTTCTGTGTAATCTTAAATCAATTGATAGTATTAGCAGGGTTCTATTAACATTGTAATGCTACTAATTCTGAATAGAGTCAGTCTGTACTTTGTGAGCCATGGGTTATTTATCCCTTTAGTTGTTATTTGTTTAGATTTTTATGGGCAGTGTATATTTAGTGATGAAATTTTCTAGGCTATGATTAACTCTGTGTTTAATTTAGTGGTATTGTACTGTGCAAAATCTGATTAGACACGTTGAGGGTCGCTGTAAAAGATGATAAGGAAGCATTACAGCCTCCGTGGGACATGAAGGGGTTAACTATATTAATCCACAGCAATGGCTTATAAAGAGGTAAGTATAAAATTCATGCAAAAGCAAAGTTTCTTATAAGGATGGCAACATCAAAGTGTAGTTTAGGAAGCTTGGCAGTACATACTGTATATACAGTAGGACTATGACTGCTGACTGACTCAATTTCATACTTAAGACAACAGCAATTTGGAACAAATTAATTACTGTACTTAGGAACAAGTGTCTCACCCTTCTAATGGCAGGAGTTGTCAGGAAGTGGAACAATCTGGAGAGTGAAGTAATGGAGGCAGGATCCATACATAGCTTTAAGTAAAGGTACAATAAAGCTCTTGGAGCAGGGAGTGGACCAAGTGGCGACCAGCAAAGAGGCAGGGCCCAGGAGCTGTGACTACCCCTGCAATCACACATAGTTGAGTACACCAATACACGCACACATACGGGACCAAGAGCTGTGACTGAATCCCCTGCAACCACAAATAAGTCACATACACACACACATGTATGCACGCACGCACGCACACACACAGGGAAGAAATCGGCCGGTCAAACTGATTTTCAAGACAGAAACAGTGCGGAACAGGATCCTGAAAGATAAATCATGGCTGAAGGAATCATCAACATACAAGAGGGTGTTCCTGGACAGGCAGAACAAGAACAGAATGACAGCAGCTAAGGGAGAGGACACAGAAATGAAAGGGGCTAGGAAGAGAGACAAGGACAGAGTTAGCAGAGGACAACCAGAGCAGGGCAGAGCAACAAGCACAAGCACACACAGAACCACCCTCAGAACCCTACAACAAAACATGCTATCCCAACACAAACCACAATCCACACTTACAGCCCCCACAACACACTATGGTGTAGAATCCCACAGCACACTGCCAGGTCTCCCACCCTCACAGATTCCCCAGAAAACAGTGTTGGAGAGGAAACTGAAGGTATGGTACACCAACGCTGATAGAATAGCGAATAAGTGGGAATAGTGGCACGAAAGAGGCAAAGAGGCATCATCGGACATCATAACTCTCACAGAAACCAAGCTCACTGGAATGATAACAGAGGCCATCTTTCCAACAGGATATCAGATCCTGAGGAAAGACAGAGGGGGTAGAGGAGTGGCACTGCTCATCAAAAACCAATGGGATTTTGATAGAGCTGGAGAGAGGAGACAGAGGAGAAGCAAGAGACTACATAATAGGAACACTTCAGTCTGGAGGTCCCAAGGTGGTAATTGCAGTGATGTATAACCCACCACAGAACAGCAGGAGGCCAAGAGTGATAGTTGACACACTGGCTGAAGTGACCAGAAGGGCTCATGCGAGCAGGGCAAAGCTGCTGATTGTGGGTGACTTCAGTCACGAGGAAATCAACTGGGAGAACCTGGAGACACATGGGGGCCCAGAAACGTGGAGGGCTAAGATGATGGAGGTGGTACTGGAAAACCTCATGTGCCAACACGTAAGGGACACTACCAGAGAGAGAGAGAGAGAGAGAGAGGAGAGGATGAACGAGCAAGACTGGACCAAGTACTCACCTTTAGTAGTGCAGATATTGAGGACATCACATATGAATGTTCCCTCAGGGCCAGTGATCATGTGGTTCTGAGCTTCGAATACATAGTAGAGTTGCAAGTGGAGAGGGAAGCAGGAAGGGCAGGACGAATGAAGTGAAACTACAAGATAGGGGAATACACAGGTATGAAGAATTTCCTGCATGGGGTTCAGTGTAGAAGCCTTCAAGAGGAAACTGGACAAATATCTTCACCAGGTGCCAGATCAACCAGGCTGTGATGGATATGTGGGGCAGCGGGCCTCCAGCAGCAACAGCCTGGTTGACCAGGCAAGCACCAGACGAGCCTGGCCCATGGCCGGGCTCAGAGAGTAGATACTCTCGAAACTCTTCAAAGGTATATCAAAGGTATATCAAAGGACAGCCAGTAAACGAGATGATGGAATAGGTGACAACAATATGCAAGGAAGCTGAGGAGAGGTTTTTACCCAAGGGTAACAGAAATAATGAGAAAGCCAGGATGAGCCCTTGGTTCACCCAAGGTGTAGAAACCAAAACCAAGTGTGCTAGAGAATGGAAGAAGTATAGAAGGCAAAGGACCCTGGAGAATAAGGAGAGCAGTCATAGAGCCAGAAATGAATATGCACAGGTAAGGGAGGCCCAGCGACAATACGAAAATAATATAGCAGCGAAAGCCAAATCTGACCCGAAGCTATTGCACAGCCACATCAGGAGGAAAACAACAATCAAGGACCAGGTAATCAGGCTAAGAAAGGAAGGAGGGAAGATCACATGAAACGACCGTGAAGTATGTAAGAGCTCAACATGAGATTCAAAGAAGTGTTCACAGAGGAGACAGAAGGGACTCCAGAAAGACGGAAAGGTGGGGTACACCAAGTGTTGGACACAGTACATACAACAATGGAAGAAGTGAAGAGGCTGCTAAGCAAGCTAGATACCTCAAAGGCAATGGGGCCAGATAACATCTCTCCATGGGTCCTGAGAAAGGGAACAGAGGTGCTATGTGTACCACTAACAACAATATTCAACACATCTATCGAAACAGGGAGACTACCCGAGGTATGGAAGACAGCAAATGTAGTCCCAATTTTTAAAAAAAGGAGACAGACACAAAGCATTAAACTACAGATCAGTGTCACTGACATGTATAGTATGTAAGGTCATGGAGAAGATTATCAGGAGAAGAGTGGTGGAGCACCTAGAAATGAATGAGGTTATCAACTACAACCAGCACGGTTTCAGGGATGGGAAATCCTGTGTCACAAACCTATTGGAGTTCTATGACAGGGTGAAAGCAGTAAGACAGAGAGAGGGGTAGGTAGATTGTGTTTTCTTGGACTGTAAGAAGGCGTTTGACACAGTTCCACATAAGAGATTAGTGCAAAAGCTGGAGAACCAAGCAGGAATAACAGGAAGACACTGCAATGGATCAGGAAATACCTGTCAGGAAGACAACAGCGAGTCATGGTACATGGCGAGGTGTCAGAGTGGGCGCCTGTGACGAGCGGGGTTCCACAGGGTCAGTCCTAGGACTGGTGCTGTTTCTGGTATATTTGTGAACGACATGACGGAAGGAATAGACTCAGAAGTGTCCCTGTTTGCAGATGATGTGAAATTGATGAAAATTCAATCGGACAAGGACCATGCAGAACTACAAAGGGATCTGGACAGGCTGCAGCCCTGGTCCAGCAACTGGCTCCTGGAGTTCAACCCCAACAAGTGCAAAGTCATGAAGATTGGGGAAAGGCAAAGAAGGCTGCAGATGGAGTACAGACTAGGGGGCCAGACACTACAAACCTCACTCAAGGAAAAGGATCCTGGGACCGGTACTGTTTTGGTATATGTGAATGACATAACGGAAGGGATAGACTCAGAAGTGTCCCTGTTTGCAGATGATGTGAAGTTAATGAAAAGAATTAAATCAGTCAAGGATCAGGCAGGATTACAAAGAGACCTGGACAGGCTACAAGCCTGGTCCAGTAACTGGCTCCTTGAATTTAACCCTGCCAAATGTAAAGTCATGAAGCTCGGGGAAGGGCAAAGAAGACTGCAGACAGAGTATAGTCTAGGTGGCCAAAGACTGCAAACCTCACTCAAGGAAAAAGATCTTGGGTGAGTATAATATCGAGCACATCTCCTGAGGCACACATTAATCAGATAACTGCTGCAGCATACGGCGGCTCGCAAACCTAAGAATAGCGTTCCAATACCTCACTAAGGAATCGTTCAAGACTCTGTACACCATATACGTCAGGCCCATACTGGAGTATGCAGCACCAGTTTGGAACCCACACCTAGTCAAGCACGTCAAGAAACTAGAGAGAGTGCAAAGGTTTGCAACAAGACTAGTCCCAGAGCTAAGGGGATTGTCCTACGAAGAAAGGTTAAGGGAAATTGGCCTGACGACACTAGAGGACAGGAGGGTTAGGGGAGACATGAAAACGACATATAAAATACTGCGAGGAATAGATAAGGTGGACAGAGACAAGATGTTCCAGAGAGGGGACACAGAAACAAGGATCACAATTGGAAGTTGAAGACTCCTATGAGTCAAAGAGATGTTAGGAAGTATTTCTTCAGTCATAGAGTTGTCAGGAAGTGGAATAGCCTAGAAAGTGACGTAGTGGAGGCAGGAACCATACATAGTTTTAAGACGAGGTTTGATAAAGCTCATGGAGCAGGGAGAGAGATGACCTAGTAGCAATCAGTGAAGAGGCGGGGCCAGGAGCTATGACTCGACCCCTGCAACCACAAATAGGTGAGTACATCAACCAAATAACTGCTGCAGCATACGGGCGCCTAGCAAACCTAAGAACAGCATTCCGGCATCTCGGTAAGGAATCGTTCAGGACCCTCTACACCGTGTACGTCAGGCCTATATTGTAGTATGCAGCACCAGTTTGGAACCCACACCTAGCCAAGCACGTAAGAAAACTAGAGAAAGGTTTACAACAAGAAGGTTTACAACAAGACTAGTCCCAGAGCTAAGGAGCATGTCCTATGAGGAGAGGTTAAGGGAAATCGACCTGATGACACTGGAGGACAGGAAAGATAGGTCGGATATAACGAGGTATAAAATACTGAGAGGAATCGACAAGATGGACAGAGACAGGATGTTTCAGAGATCTGACACACCAACATGGGGTCATAATTGGAAATTAAAGACTCAGATGAGCCACAGGGATGTTAGGAAATATTTCTTCAGTCGCAGAGTTGTCAGGAAGTGGAATACAGTGGACCTCCGAGTAACGAACACCCCGGAAATCATACAATTATGTAAGTATAATATTGTAAGTGCTTGTGCAAGTGTATTTTTGGGGGTCTGAAATAGTCTAACCTACGTGACATTATTCCTTAAGGGAGTAAATTCGTTCGGTAATGGCACTTGAGCAGGCTTCTGGAATGAAGTTTTTACGTTACTCGGTGGTCCACTGTACATAGTTTGGAAAGGGAGGTGGTGGAGGTAGGATCCATACATAGGTTTAAGAAGAGTTATGATAGAGCTCACGGAGCAGGGAGGGAGTGACCTGGCAGCGACCATTGAAGAGGCGGGACCAAGAGCTATGACTCGACCCCTGCAACCACAGTTAGGTGAGTATGCTCACACACACACACACACACACACACACACACACACACACACACACACACACACACACACACACACACACACACACACACACACACACACACACACACACACACACACACACACACACACACACACACACACACACACACACACACACACACACACACACACACACACACACACACACACACACACACACACACACACACACACACACACACACACACACACACACACACACACACACACACACACACACACACACACACACACACACACACACACACACACACACACACACACACACACACACACACACACACACACACACACACACAACACACACACACACACACACACACACCACACACCACACAGAGCCCGGTGGCCAGTGGAACTCTCATCACGCACGGAGGCCGGTTCATTCGACGGCGGAAACATTAGGTTTCTTACACACACACACACACACACAACATACAACAGGCCTAGTGTCAAATCGACATGTGCCTAGGACAAAATGTAACTAACACACACACACACACACACACACACATTAACACACACACACACACATTAACACACACACACACACATTAACACACACACACACACATTAACACACACACACATTAACACACACACACACATTAACACACACACACACATTAACACACACACACACACATTAACACACACACACACACATTACACACACACACACACACATTAACACACACACATTAACACACACACACACAACACACACACACACACACACACACATTAACACACACGTACGTTGTATTCAACACAATAATCGCACAAACATTAGTATCATATTGTTTACAAAACTTGTTTACACCAACCAACAATAAAATATTTTTTATTACTATTGTTCTATAATATATATACACATATATAATGACTGGACAC
>WNWK01031595.1:0-22594 GCA_009830355.1 Cherax destructor
AAAATTTTTCAGCAGATACAGGGGTCCTCTGTAATGGAATTGGGGATAGAAAAGAATAATGAACAAAAAGAAAAAGAACAATTCTACAACCAAAAGACTTGGTCCATTGCTTCCAAATCTAATGACCCTGTAGATTTTGTTCCACATTTCCAAAGTCCATTAAGAAGAGACCATTAAATGGAGGGCTTACTGTTTTCCCCTATGGTTCCATTCTGAAGAACCACCCAAACACACACAGTGTGTGTTTTGGGATGGTGTGTCCTTTGTACTATGGGTTTGATGCCAGTTTTTCCCGGGTACTATGGAGCTCTTTCAGATAAGCTGTGAGTGGTAAATTTGGGCCTAGATAGAGGGAATGGGTCTATGTGGTAAGTGTCCACCTAAAAAAAATCCTGCAGAAAGGGTGCATAATGGGGAAAAAAAACTGTGATCATGTTTGGGTTTTAAAAACAGCAATTTTGCGGTGCATTTTTGAATATTTTTTATGGTTGTATTCTCGGTTTCTTGGTCTCATTTAATAGAATGGAAATATATTACAGAAATAGAATAATTTAATTGGTTTCGGGATGAAAATGGCTTGAAATTGAGCCCAAAGTATAGTGGAAATGTTCGTTTTTTGCCAATGTTAAAGAATAAACAAATGATGTCATCATCAATACGGCCCAACGGGCCGGTCAATACACAGTTCAAATGGGTTGACACTATTTATACAATTATTACAATAATGCAGTAGTCTGATAAAATAAATCTTCGTTTTTTGTGTGTGAAAAAAAATTCAAAATGGAAAGCGGGGGGAGGTAACAATGAACGGGAAAGAGTGTCAGGAATGTCTACATTTTTATTCTGGAACCCTGTTTTTAAATTGGCAAGTTTTTTTTTTTGTGTAAAATTGGCCAAATTCCAATTTCTGATCACTTTATTGGGTAGCTGAAATAGTTTGGGGGTTTCTTGTACCAATCATTACAATAGAAGGAAATAGCAAAATAGGTATGAGTTTGGTCGAATGGATCAAAAAGGGAAATTCAAAATAGGGTAAAGTGGGGAAAATTGCCAATCGTAAATATCTCTGAGACTGTAACTTTGGGGGGTAACCCCTAAGTTTTTCCCTCAAATGTCATACTCTTGGTTTTATTACCTTTGGTAAAAATTTGATAAGAAAAACAATTTTTTTTTTTTTTTTTTTACAATTCTCCTCCCCGAAAGTTTCAGATCAGGCTTTCCACCCCAAAAGTTAGAATAATTGTTGTAAAACATGTCGGGCATAGTGAGAGTGGATAATACATTTTTCAGGGTCACCCTACCCCGTGAAAAGGCTAGTGATTAAAAATTAAAAAGAATTATAATAGCAATATAAATAAATAAAAATGACAGGTGTAAAAAGTGTACAGTTAAGAAACATGGGAAAAATTAGAAGACAGAAAAAAAAAGAAAAGATGTCAGAAGCAAACATATACATTTATTGAGCCTGTCCAGGCTCCATAATCATCAATAATTGTGTGCCATTATGCATGACCCCATTCCCAGTCATCATCCATGTCCCTGATCTAAAATTTAAAAAATACACCTTCAATAATGCAGGCAATTTGTCACCCACATGACAGAACACAGTTTCCAAAATGCAAAAAAAAATAAAAATCCATAATGTAGGCAAATAATCCAAGACAATTACTTGATAAAGAAAATAGTTTTATGTTGCAATTATAATAAAAAAAAAGTTTTTGAAATCAAATCAAATCAAATTATTTTTTTTTTTTTAATATGTAGCAATATGAAATGATGAAAGTAGTAAGTCATTTGGGAAGGATGTTGGGAAACCCAAAACAGTGGTATTAATCCAAAATTGGATTATTATTACACAGACCCTCAAGTAATGCATGGTTATGTTCCTGAAAATCATTGTTTTATTTAATTTATGGTTCTTCAAAGTGAAGAACATATTAAAACCATTTTCTAAATAGGGTAAAAATTTTTTTTTACCTTATCTTAAATTCTGATCGCTGTTGCTTGCTGATTCAAGTGTGGAAAAAGGATTAATGTGGCCCCCGTACAACAGCTGTGCAAACACATGGCAAGCAGTATCAACTACCACCATCACCCTTTCTTCCATAGAACCTGGGAAGCGGGTAAAAACAGCACAAGTTGTGGTGGCTTTCAAAACCCTCAACACCAACCACTGTAGCTCAGTGTCTATCCCAAAACCCCAAAAACTTTTTTGTTTAATAGCTTCAAACTTATTATCAATCACAAATAAGTGGTACCCCGGTTTGGACACCTCTCAACCGAACAATTTTGAAATGTATTTTGTAAGTGCTTTTAGAAGTGTATTTTTGGGGGTCTGAAACGGGCTAATCTAATTTTCATTATTCCTTATGGGGAAAAAATTCGTTTTTAACAGCACTTGAACAGTTTTCTGGATATAATTATGGCGAAACGGGAAAATGTATCCTTTGTTACCTACAGGAAAACTAGGATTTTTACAGAGAACGAGTACTATTTTTGAGCCCGGCCATGGGCCCGGGTGCTGGGTTTTCCTGGTCACCCGGCTGTTGCTGCTAGGCCCCCCTGCCCCAATATCCATCACAGCCTGGTTTATCTGGCACCGATGAAGATCTTGTCTAGTTTCCTCTTGAAGGCTTCTAAATGGTTCCAGCGATGTTTCGGATATCTTTTGGTAAGATGTTGAATAGTCTGGGGCCCCCGGATGTTAATACGTGCCCCCATTGTCCCCACTGCCCCCCTGCTCTCACGGTATATTTTTTTCTCCCATATCTTTCACTCCAGTATGTTGTTACAGTGTGCAGATTTGGGCCCAGGCCCTCAAGTATTTTCCAAGTATATTTATTGATTCCTATCCCCCGCCCCAATGAGTACATGTTCAAGACTTGAAGCGTTCCCAATAATTTAGATGTTTCAAGGGCCCAAGTGGCCGTCGATCTCTGAATTTTTTCCCCACTTTGATATTTCTCCTGGCTGAATGGGGCCGCAGAAAAAGCAGTATTCTAAATGAGGGACACTAGCGATTTGAAGAGTGCACCATGGCCTTATTTCCCTTGTTTTGAAAGTTCTCAACCCCCCCGTCATCTTCTAGTTTAAAAAACAGGAATGTATAATCATAATGTAATTTAAATTTAAAAGCACTCATGTACTGCCTCAAACCATCACAACCCACCATGAAACATATCTAAGCCTCTAATTTCTTAGCTTCTGGATTTCACACTTAAGTTATTGGCACCTCCCCACGTACTATATTACATTTGTACCATGTTTAACCTTTCGGTCGGTGCCGTACTAAGTCTTTTATCCCCCGTAAATTTAACAGCCTCAAATTAAACGGGGGAAAAGGCTGGTAGGCCTATATGAAAAAAATGGGTCTGTGTGGTCAGGGGTGCAATATAAAAAAAATTTCCCGCAGCCCCACCCTAATGAGAAAAAAATAAACTCTGACCGTTTTTTTTTTTAAAACAGCAACTTTTCAGTCATTTTCGTATGGTATTTATTGTGTATTCTCGTTTTTTTGCTCTCATTTGATAGAATGGAAGTATATTACAGAAATAGAGATGATTTTGATTGTTTGACGATGACAAGTATTGAAATTAGTTCAAAAAACGAAAAAGTTTGATTTTTTCCCCATGTTCAAGAGTAAACAAATCACACCATGCATCAATACACATCAACTGGCGAGTCTAATATTCTTGTACAAGTGCGCTGATATTATTTATACCGTTTTTACAATGATGCAGTAGTATACATAACAGTAAATCTTCTATTTTTTTGGGAGAAAAAAAATTCAAAATGGAAAGAAAAAGAATGTAAGAGGGGCCTGTAGATGTGACTAATAAACGAGAATTTTTATTTTATGCCAGGAATGTCTGCCTTGTTCATTCGGGACCCCATTTTAAAAATTGGCACCCTTTTGAAATTTGTGTGAAATTGGCCAAATTGCCTTTTTCTGACCACTTTTGGGTAGTTGAAAAGGTAAATGGGCAGTTTCTTGTACTCAATCGATATAAAACATGGAGTTCTAAAAATAGCTATGATTTTGTAGACGGGAACATTGGAATTTGGGGGCCAAAAATGGGGTAAAGTGGGGAAATCGCCGATGCGAAAATTCGTCGAGACCGATAATTTAAAGGAAAACGTAAGTTTTCCATCAAACTTCATATTTTTGGGGTTCGTTATGATCGGAAAAGATTCTCTTATCTTTTCAAAAGAAAAAAAAATTTAAATTTTTTTTTTCCAAAAATTTTCGACCCGGAACAGTTTGGGAGAGGGCCTGTCACCCCAAGGGGAAACAGAATACGATGGGGTGATATCAAAAATTGTTTGATAAACATACTGGATATGTCAAGAATGCGGGGCCCTTTTCCCCTTAAAAAACAGGGACCCCCAGTCCACCCTGCACCCACCAAGATTTTTGCTAGTCACTCGAGTCTATGATGAATTAAAACAGTACATGCATTGGATTACCTTTGTTAAATTGATGTTCAAATTAGCATTACGGGGGCCATCACCCAAAGGGCAAGGAGGGGGGCAATATAAAATTTTAAATATACCAATACAGTGGCCCCTGGGTTTTTTCCCCAAAATTTGTTCCAGAATGCTGCTAAAGTGCCAACAAACAATTTATTTCCTTAAGAAATAATGTCACGTAGGTTAGTCTATTTCAGCCCCCCAAAAAATACACTTGCAACAGCACCCTCGAAAATACACTTACATAAATTTCGGGTTTGGAGATCCCAAAACCGGGGACCACTGTACCATAAAAAAAGATCCCAAAGTCGGGAAACCCCTATCCAAGAGTCTACTTTATTTACAAATGCATTAAACCCATACTGGTCATTAGGCACTGTATTAACCCTTTAACTGTGGCATACCCGAAAATTAAATTTCCTGTGAAGGACAAGATTTTGACAAAAAAAAATTCTTACAGGCTGAATGAGGCACTTTAAATTAATAACAGAAAATTAGTAACTACAAACTTCGAGTTTATGGTGTCTAAGTTGGCAAAACAATGATCACTCAATGGCAACAGCAGCATAACTGCACCAGCAATATTACATCTTTCAATTTATTCATACCAAATTGTGACAATTTCTCATTTTTTTATCGTTTAACACTATTACTATTATGATACTGTGTTTTAAAAGATTTAGTACTTCAAACATTAGGAAATTTTAAACTAATATTCTCCACTTGGAATACACAGTAAAAATTTTTAACAAATAATTTTTTTTTTTTTGTTTTTGTTTTGGGCCACACTGTGGTGGATACAGTTGGTTTGTTGAAAAAAAGAAAAAAAATTTTTTTATTTTTTTACTGCTTTAGTCTTCTATTGCTAAAAAAGAATACTTAATGATATTACAACTGTTTCGGGGTTCTCTTAAAGAAAACCCTATATTAATTTATGTAATATATTTGGGTTCATGAGAATACCCTGGGATTTTTTTTTTTTTTTTTTAAAAAATCGGCGTTTCCCCACCAAAGCAGGGGGGCCCCGAAAAAAAAACTTTCATCATCATTCACCCCATCACTGTCTTGCCAAAAGGGGTTTTACACTACAGTTAAAAAACTGCAACATTTACCCCCTCCTTCAGAGTGCCGGCACTGTCCCCATCTCCAGAACTCAAGCCCGGGCCTCCCGGTTTGAACCCCTTCATAAAGGTTATTTTGTCACACTCCAACAGCCGTCAAGTATTAAAACCATATGCCTCCATTCACTCCTATCAAATCGCTCACACATGCTTGCTAAAATCCAAGCCCCTCGCACACAAAACCCTTTCCCCCCTCCCCCCAAACCTTTCCTGGGCCCGACCCCTCCCCCGCCTTCCCTCCACTACAGATTTATCACTCTCGAAGTCACTCTGTCTCGTTCCATTCTTTTACATGTCCAAACCACCTCAAAAACCCCCTCCTCAGCTCTCTGGACAATCGTTTTTGGGAATCCCGCACCTCCTCCCAATTTCCAAACTCCAATTCTCTGTTATATTCACACCACACATTGACCTCAGACATGCATCTCCACCCCCCAGCCTTCTCCCTTTAACATTCATCACCCGTTAAACCCAAAAAGACGTTGGATAAATTACTCTCTTTTAAATATAGTTATCCTGGATATATAAAAAATATAATTTCTGTGTTCATAACACCTCGTGCCTTAAAGGGCCCCTGTAAAACTTATATTTCAAGAAATCTTATGTTACAATTGTTTGGTGCAATGCTCATTAAAACATGGAAATCAGTCACACTGTTTAACTATACTGGGTTATCCTACATCAAACTGACACAGTGTGCTTTTGGCTGGATTCACGGTATCATGAAACTGTAAACAACTGGAATGAATAGGTCATCTTTCTGGCAGTTCTACACCCTGTTTGTTAGCAGGGAAGCTGGGGGGAAAACAGGTCCAAGTTTCATTGCTTACATTTGCTAATTAGGTAGTGATATCCATGATGCACTACATGGCTCTGTTTGATATTAGATTTTTTCAAAGGCATGAAGAGGTTGTAGGAGACCCACACACTTGTGCTGATGCCAAAAATATTAAAGGCACAAAAAATTGTGTATTAGTACAATGGATATATGGTCCTCGCCTGCATACTAGTACACTGGATAGTTTTTTTTTTCAACACGTCGGCTGTTTCCCACCGAGGCAGGGTGACCCAAAAAAGAAAGAAAAAACTTTCATCATTCAGCACTTTCACCATCATTCAAACAATCACTGTCTTTGCAGAGGTGCTCAGATATGATAGTTTAGACGTCCCTCCAAACTGCCAATATCCTAAACCCCTCCTTTAAATTGCAGGCATTGTACTTCCCATTTCCAGGCTAACCGGTTTCCTGAATCCCTTCACAAAATAGTATTACCCTGCTCACACTCCAATAACTAGTCAGGTCCCAAAACCATTGTCTCCATTCACTCCTATCTAACACTCTCACACACGCTTGCTGAAAGTCCAAGCCCCTCACCCACAAAACTTCCTTTACCCCCTCCTCCAACCTTTCGGGACGACCCCTACCCCACCTTCCTTCCCCAACAGATTTATACACTCCAAATCATTCTTTGTTCCATTCTCTCTAAATGACCAAACCACCTCAACAGCCCCTCTTCAGCCCTCTTTACTAATATTTTTAGTAACTCCACACTCTTCCTAATTTCCAACTCGAATTCTCTGCATAATATTTACACCCACATTGCCCTTAGACATGACATCTCCACTGCCTCCAGCCACCTCCTCACTGCAGCATTTACAACCCATGCTTCACACCCATATAGAGTGTTGGTACCTTCTTTGCCTCCATGGATAACGTTCTTTGTCTCCACAGATACTTCAATGCACCACTCACCCTTTTTCCTTCATCAATTCTATGGTTTTACTTCATCCTTCATAAACCCATCCGCTGACAAGTCAACTCCCAAATATCTGAAAAGATTCACTTCTTCCAAGTGCTAACTTCAATAAGTACAGCAGAAAAACACAACTACAGGTTATGTGAGGTGAGGCGCTAGGTTTGGTGGAGCCAGTCAGGGCAGCGGAGCTTTACACAATTACGTTAAGAGTTTGTCCCTGTTTTGTGGGAAATGAGTAGTGCAAGAAATAATGCAATACTGAAAGCTCCCCAATTCTGTGTACAAACCTTGCTTCTATGCATCTTCTTGTTGTTCTTTGCCTTCTTATTTACCCACCTAGGACTACTTCAAATCATGAGTTACACAAAGTTGTTATAATAAATAATATGTTGCTAATATGCACTATGCAGTGACTGTTTTGCCTTAATATTACTACCTCAGGTAAGCAATTGTTATAGGGTGGATATAAAGCCATGAGTCACCTCCAGCTGTCTTCTAACTGAACCCTTCCACCTGTATTAATAGACAACTATGTACTTACATGTTATATTGGAACAAAGAGTTGGAGGTACTGAATCAACAGGTATCATATTACGTATCTACCTTTACTTTCAAACTAAGAAACACACTTCAAAATTAATTCATTAATATTGGTAGAATTACCGACAATATGTTAAGTAAAAGGACACAAATGCAACTAATGTGACATTTTATTGTGGCAACGTTTCGCTCTCCAGGAGCTTTGTCAAGCCGTTACAAACAATACATGGACACAGAGGGTATACAGTGGACCCCCGAGTTTCGTAAAAACTTCACTCCTGAAGTCTGCTCAAGTGCCATTACCGAACGAATTTACTCCCTTGAGGAAAATTTCACGTAGGTTAGTCTATTTCAGACCCCCAAAAATACACTTCCACAAGAACTTACAAAATTATACTTACATAATTGCACGATTTCCGGGGTATTCGTTAACCGAGGGTCCACTGTATATAGGCTCAGAGTGAGGTATAATACTAGTGGTGGTAGTAGAAGTAGTAGTAGTAGTGATATAGTTGTAGTAGTAGTAGTAGTACTACAATAAGAAAGAAAATCAACTTGCACATGAGTAAAAAGTGATAAAAGCTATTACGTACTTGGGTAGCATAAAAGTATAGGTTAGACAAATATTTCTGTTGGAGGTTGGATTAGAGAAGGCCTTTATCAATGTTCCTCCTCTGCAATGTGCTTGTGAAGTACAGTATTAGCAGGAGAGACTATGTGATGGCAGGGTTTACTGTTTTCAGGATGATTCTTGCTAAGACTTCAGAGATGGTGAAGCTGCCTTTGTTTTGTTTAACTGTGTTAGAAAAGAGCTCTTCAGATCATTAATTCTCCACGCACCAACACCACTCCAAACAAAGTTATAATTCTTCCCAACAGCCATGTTGCATCAAACGTTTCTAAAGTACTTGCACAAGCTAACACTAAAGTCGCCATCGCTTCCAGCACTTCAATAAAGGATCTAACCAGGACAAAATCCAAGCACCATGAACCAGTCATTGCAGGGGTTTACACTATACCCTGTGGAGGCTGTGACAGGATTTATGTAGGTGAAACAGCAAGAAACCTCGAAACACGCCTCAATGAATACATTAATGCATGTAGGAACGATAACTTGAACAATGCCTGTGTACAACACCGAAATTCCACCAATCATCTCATGAAATTCATTGACGCCGATTAGTGATCAAAGAAGCTAATTTCCGCAGACGCAAGTGCCTTGAATCAGCACTTATCGCTGTTTCTAACACAATTAAAAAAAACAAAGGCAGCTTCACCATCTCTGAAGTCTTAGCAAGAATCCTCCTGAAAACAGTAAACCCTGCCATCACATAGTCTCTCCTGCTAATACTACCAAGCACATTGCAGAGGAGGAACACTGATATAGGCCTTCTAATCCAACCTCCAACAGAAATATTTGTCTAACCTATATTTTTATGCTACCCGAGTAATAGTTTTTATGACCATTTACTCAGGTGCAAGTTGATTGTTCTACCTTATTGTACTACTACTACTACTACAACTTATATCACTACTACTACCACCACTAGTATTACACCTCACTCTGAGCCTATAGTATACCCTCTGTGTCCATGTATTGTTTGTAATGGCTTGACAAAGCTCCTGGAGAGTGAAACGTTGCCACAATATAATGTCACATTAGTTGCATTTGTGTCCTTTTACTTAAAAATTAATTCAACTAAAATATTGAACCTTTGTTATACCTTTGATGAGTATTGAGTTTTTCTACTATCAGAACCCAGCTTTGGGCCAGACTCATCTAGTGCTTGCCTGGTCAACCAGACTCTGACTGTTGCTGCTGGTGGCCTGATGGCATACACATACATCACAGCCTGGCTGATCTGGCACCTGGTGAAGATATTTGTCCAGTTTCTTCTTGAAGGGTTCTACATTCATCCCAGCAGTGTATATTAGCTACAAACCTGACGTTAGTCATTGTGGATGGATATTCCAGATCTGTAGGGGGATGTGTGGTAACACCAATCTCAAGGGACCCTGCCCATTTATCCACACACTTGTCTAATCGAACTTCAAACATTTCATTTGTCTTCAATGGACGTCGTGTGAGGACAACCCCATTATTGAAGTCATCTGAGGCACTAAAAATTAAAAATAAAAATTATTCATATTAATCATAAAATCCTATGACAATGCCAAGAATGCATGTATTTATGTACAATATGTATTTACAAAATGTATGTACAAGACGTATGTACAGTATGTATAAATGTATGTATGTTTGAATGTAAATGTTTGTATATGAATATATGTAAATGTTTGTTATATGAATGTATGTATGATGCCAGCCTGCTCCTGATGTATGTGATATAAAAGTGTATTTAGTTATGGTCAGCAACCTATAGACACCAGCCACACAGCATATGGAATAGTTGGACAAGTATGCACATGTTTTTACATGTACACTTTAAAAAAAATTATACAACACTGTTGCTGTTACTGACTTCCTTTTTCTTACTCATTTTTTTTAATATGCTGGTAATTTGAAGAGTAATGCTTAATTTAATGCAATTTAAATTTCCCTACATTGTGCAAACTTTAATTGGATACACAAATTGTTCCCTAAAGATAGGCTGGGAGTAAAACTCAAACTCCCACATCTATAAACAAATAAAAATTAAAAAAAAAAAGACATGAAACTGCAACTTACTTTGGTCGATGAGCTGTTCGGCCATTGTTGATGACTTGGGCATATGTGCCACAGTTGGGATGGAAAAGCAGGGCATCATTCCCGTCTTCATCAGATGGTACTGTGCGTACAGACGGAGCTAATTTGTCATCATTAATACAAGTGATCACTACCATGGCTTCACACCTTAAAAAACAGCATACATGTTTTATATAATTAAAGTAGACCGCTACATATCCAGAGCCATCAAGGCCAGGAACCCTGTTAATTCACATCATAAATCAAAGAGAGAGTAGCATTTCTGAGCATAATGAATCCAGCCCATTTACCTCTTATATGAAAATATATTAAACTTATAAAAATGTGCTTACCACAGAAAAAAATTCTGTACTATATATTCACTCAAAAGAGAAGAATTTTTATGACCAGAAGTTGCGCTTTAATTATAGCATAATACTAGTACAGTGGACCCCGAGTTTCGGTCACCTCGAAATCGAAAAAATTATGTAAGTTTAATATTGAAAGTGCTTTTGTATGTGTATTTTTGGGGTCTGAAAGGACTAATCTAATTTATATTTTTCCTTAAGGGAACAAATTGTTCGGTAATGGCACTTGCACAGCCTTCTGGAATGAATTATGACCAAAACTCGGGGTCCACTGTATATGCAAATATGGAACATACATGATCTTGTATTTTTAGGAGTGAGCTGTATGAATAATGAACCAAGCACTTTTTAACTATTTAAAAAACTTAAAAATCCCAAGACCCACCCCATAGTTTGAGTGAAGCAAGGTGATATTCAATGATGGGGCTTAAATAAATAACACTACTTTCTACACCTTGCTTTCTACAATAGATCCTCCCCTTTATGGGGGTGCACTGACACTGGTGAGGGATTTTGATCAAAGAAACTGGAGCTACTCCACCTTCCTTCCATGGATCAAACCTAATTACATTCCATTTTCCAGGCACTGTATGAACTCTATGGTTTCAGCCCTTTTCCATGAATATGATATTAATTAATAATATTTTGGGGTCACCCTGCCTTGGTGGGAGGGTGACCCCCTAAAAATAATGAATTATACAGGTAGTAGGTTGGTAGACAGCAAACACCCAGGAGGTACTACCATCTGCCAAGCGTGTGAAACTGAAACCTGTAATTGTTTTACGTGATGGTAGGTTTGTTGGTGTCTTTTTTTGTCTCAAACATGTAAGATAACAGGTATATCTTGCTACTTCTATTTACACTTAGGTCACACTACACATGCATTTAAATGCGTATGCAGCCTCCTCACTTACCGATGTACTTATTTACCGACAACTCGAAGTTACGATGGGCTCTCCAACAAGTTGGGATTGTATGCTGTACGAGAACTTAGGTCATGGAAACTGGCAGCGCAGCATCTCAGCGTCAAGCATCTCAATCTCCTTCCTACAGCCACTCAGTACACTAGCTTTCAAAGTCTCCAAGACTAAATATTTGTACAAATTCATAATTAATTGTGCACCGGATAGTACAAGATAGAGTTACAAGTGCAGCAGCACTTGGAAAAGGAAAATTGAAGGAGTACAAAGAAGTTCACAGTAAAGGGTTAGCTGGTGTGTTTGTCTTTGTGTTAACATTCTCTGTCTCTCTCATGGCAACTTAAAAAATTATTAAACACGGTGAACAAGGTATGTAGATAGTAATAATTAATTAATAATCACTATGGAGAGCTTTAAATGTCATACGTGTTTCGTATAGGTGACATTTACAGCACTCCAGAGCGATTGTTATTGTTATTATTATTATTATTATTGACATACTTTGTTCACTGAGTTTAATTATTTCTTAAGCTGCCACAAGAGATACAGGAATGTAAACACATAGACGAACACACCCCTTTACTGTGAACTTTTGTACTTCTTCTATTTTCCTCTTCCAAGTGTTGCTGCACTTCTATCTTGTACTATGGGGGTACACAATAGTTAGAAGTGCAGCAGCATTTGGAAGAAGAAAACAAGAGGAAAATGGAAGTACAAAAGAAGTTCACAGAAAAGGGGGTTAGCTGGTGTGTTCGTCTGTGTGTTTACATTGTGTGTGTGTCTCATGGCAGCTTAAGAAATGATTAACCCTTTGACTGTCGCAACCCCTAATCCTGAGTGCTCTCCTGTTGTCGCAAATTTAAAAAAAAAAAAAAAAAAATTCTTATGAAATGATAGAGAATCTTTTCGTGATGGTAATGACACCAAAAGTACGTATATATACGACCGAAACAGTCAAAGGGTTAAACTCAGTGGACAAGGTATGTCAATGGTAATAATAATAATTAATAATAATAATAATCGCTTTGGAGTGCTATAAATGTCAGCTACCAAACCTATATGAAATACGAATGACATTTAAAGCGCTCCAGAGCAATTATTATTTATTATTATTATTACCATCAACATACCTTGTTCACTGAGTAATCATTTCTTAAGATGCTACAAGAGACACAAAGAATGTAAACACACAAACAAACACATCAACTAACCCCTTTACAGTGAACTTCTTTTGTACCTCTTCCATTTTTTGTTCTTCTTCCTCTTTCTACAATAAATACAGTGGTACCTCGACTTACGATGGTCCCCAAACTCACCCTTTTATGTAAGTTTATTTTTTTAAATGCTTTTGTAAGTGTAATTTTGGGGGTCTAAAAGGACTAGTCTATTTTTCAACATTTCTTAAGGAGATAAATTCGTTTGGTAATGGCACTTGAACAGCATTCTGGAATGAAAAATATCGTAAGTCGAGGTACCACTGTACTTACTTCTCACCCTACATTAGGACTACAAATATTGTAAGGTAAGTAATGAGTGTACTGTATGTGTATTTTATTTTTTTATTGTTTTATGTAACATGTAAGAGTTATGCAAATTAAAACAATGTTAACAAGCTGGAGTTTCCTTTCTTTCTCTGGTTTTTGTCCTTAACCCTTTGACTGTCGCAAGACCATTTCTGAAACTGTCATTCTATGTCGCAAAATATTCTAAAAGAAAAAAAAAAAATTCTTATGAAATAATAGAGAATCTTTTCCCAATGGTAATGACACCAAAAGTTAGAAATTTGATGGAAAACTTACGGAATTACGCTCTCGCAAAATTAGTGATCTCAGCGATATATACGCATCAGCGATTTTGCCAAATTTGAGCCCTATTTTCGCCCAATTCCATTGTTCCAGTTGACCAAACTCATAGCTATTTCTTTAGAACTCCATTTGCTCTATTGATTGCGTACAAGAAACCCCCATTTACTGATTTCAACTACCCAATAAGTGGTCAGAAATTGGCAATTTGGCCAATTTCTACAAAATAAAATAGATGTCAATTTCAAAATAGGGTCCAGAATAAACAATGCAGACATTCCTGGCACTAAAAAAAGATTTTCTCTGTTCATTAGTCACATCTCCACGCCCCTCTTATATTACTCTTGCTTTCTATTTTGATTTTTTATTCACACAAAAAATAGAAGATTTACTGTTATACAGACTACTGCATTATTGTAAAAATGGTATAAATAATATCAGTGCACTTGTGAAAGAATATCAGACTCACCAGTTAATGTGTATTGGACGCATAGCGTGATTTGTTTACTCTTGAACATTGGCAAAAATCGAACATTACCGCTACTTTGAGCTCAATTTCAAGGTCGTTTTCATCATGAAACTAATCAAAATCATCTCTATTTCTGTATAATATGTTTTCAATTCTATCAAATGAGACCACGAAAACGAGAATACAACCATAAATACTATATGAAAATACACCTCAAAGTCGGTGTTTTAATCCAAAAACACGGTCGGAGGTTTTTTTTCTCATTATGCACGGTGTGCTGCAGGATTTTTTTTATACAGCACACACTGACCACGCAGACCCATTCTCTCACATGTGGGCCAACCAGCTTTCTCCCGCTTGATTTGAAGCCGCTAGAATTTTTGAGTACAGTCATACCTCGGTTAACGATGGCGTCAGATACCGATAAAATCGGTTAGCGATATATTTTTACGTCAAAATATTGACTCAGTTTACGATAATTGTTCGGTTTACGATATTCGTCCTGGACGCATCCGCATGGCGCCCAGCTGTGCGGGCACTCCAGAGAGCGTCAGTGTGCTATTGTTTACAAGCGAGCGACCACCACCCATGCCACCCATGCATTCATACCAGTATTTTATTATTCCACTGTTTTTAGTGCTTGCAACTGCTAAATAAGCTACCATGGGTCCAAAGAAAGCTCCTAGTGCCAGCCCTGTGGTAAAGAGGCTCAGATATACAGTAGAACTGAAGGAGATAATAGAAAAATATGAAAGTGGAGTGCATATCACTGAGCTGGCCAGGCTCTATGGTAAAGCCTATTCAACCATCACTACCATTGTGGCCAAGGGAAATACACGTAAAATCAAGGAAGCTGTTGTTGTGAAAGATGCATTTGTGATCACAAAACAGAGATCGCAAGTGCTGGAAGATGTGGAAAATTTGTTGTTGGTGTGGATCAATGAGAAACAGTTAGCAGGAGATAGTGTTACGCAGGCAATAATATGTGAAAAGGCAAAGCAGTTGCATGATGATCTCGTTAAGAAAATGCCTGCAACGAGTGCTGAAGTGAGCAGTTAAAGCCAGCAGAGGCTGGTTTCAAAGATTTAAGAATCGAAGTGGCATACATAGTGTTGTGAGGCATGGTGAGGCAGCCAGTTGTGACAAAAGTGCAGCTGAAAAATATGTGCCTGAATTCCAGGGGTACATAGAGGCTGAACAATTCCAACCCCAACAAGTGTTTAATTGTGATGAAACAGGCCTGTTTTGGAAGAAAATGCCCAACAGGACCTTCATTATTCAGGAGGAAAAGGCACAGCCAGGACACAAGCCTATGAAAGACAGGCTAACTCTGATGCTTTGTGCTAATGCCAGTGGTGATTGCAAAGTGAAGCCTTTACTGGTGTATCATTCTGAAAATCCCGAGTGTTTGGCAGATGCGGCATCACCAAGTCTAACTTGTGTGTGATGTGGAAGTCTAACAAAAGGCATGGGTCACAAAGGACATTTTCTTAGATTGGTTCAATGGCATGTTTGGCCACAGTGTGAAGAAATATCTCCAGGAAAATAATTTGCCACTTAAGTGTCTCCTGATAATGGACAATGCTCCTTGTCATCCTCCAACCTTGGTAGAGAAAATTGTGGAGGACTTTAAATTCATCAAAGTGAAGTTCTTGCCCCTAATACCACTCCTCTCCTCCAGCCCATGGACAAGCAGGTCATTTCCAACTTTAAAAAACTCTACACCAAAGCAATATTTCAAAAGTGCTTTGATGTGACCACAGACATGAATATAACCCTAAGAGACTTTTGGAAAAATCATTTCCATATCCTGCATTGTGTACACCTTATAGATAAGGCTTGGGAGGGAGTAACTACCAGGACTTTGAACTCTGCCTGGAGAAAATTGTGGCCAGACTGTGTCCTAGAGAGGGATTTTGAAGGTTTTGGGGCTGAGCATCAGAACCCTGAGCCTGACCCTCAGCCTCAGCCTGTTGTGGAAGAAATTGTGGAACTGGGCAAGTCCATGGGGTTAGAGGTGAGTGGTGAGGATGTGGAACAGTTGGTGGAGGAGCACAATGAAGAGCTAACCACTGAAGATCTGCAAGAGCTTCAACAGCAACAAGAGACCACAGGTCAGGACAATGGTTCAGAGGAGGAGGAGGTGGAACAGAGATGGAAGAAGGTGCCTTCTTCAGTGATTAAGGAGATTTGTGGAATGTGGAGCAGGGTGCAAGGCTTAATGGATGAATATCACCCTAACCATGCTGTTTCAGGCCGTGCTGGCAACCTGTACAATGACACAGTGGTGTCCCATTTCAGGGATGTGTTAAAGAATCGCCAGACACAGAACTCCCTGGACAGATTTTTTATTAGAGAGGGGTCCAGTGACTCTCAACCTGGTCCTAGTGGCATTAAAAGAAAAAGGCCAGTAACCCCAGAAAAGAACTTGCCACCTGCAGTGTTAATGGAAGGGGATTCCCCTTCCAAACACTAGCATACAGTGGACCCTCGGTTAACGAAAGGTCCCGTTAACGAAAGTTTCGGAAAACGTAAGCTTTTTTCGGAATCGGTTAGCGAAAAATTCCTCGGTTACCGAAAGGTATTAGACGTGTCCGCCTGCTCCGCGCAAGCGCAGGACACCAGTGAAGCATTGTTTACCATTGAGAGAACATTACCTAGCGCGCTCTTTCAAAGATTCACAATATATTTGGTGTCTTTTTTGGTGGTTTAGTGATTGTCACTGTGAAATAAATCACCATGGGTCCAAAGAAGCTTCCTAGTGGCACCCCAGTGGTAGCATTCATGGAGGGAGTGTAGCATTCATGGAGTGAGTGTAGCATTCATGGAGTGAGTGTAGCATTCATGGAGTGAGTGTAGCATTCATGGAGTGAGTGTAGCATTCATGCAGGGAGTGTAGCATTCATGCAGGGAGTGTAGCATTCATGCAGAGAGTGTAGCATTCATGCAGGGAGTGTAGCATTCATGCAGGGAGTGTAGCATTCATGCAGGGAGTGTAGCATTCATGCAGGGAGTGTAGCATTCATGCAGGGAGTGTAGCATTCATGCAGGGAGTGTAGCATTCATGCAGGGAGTGTAGCATTCATGCAGAGAGTGTAGTAGCATTCATGCAGGGAGTGTAGTAGCATTCATGCAGGGAGTGTAGCATTCATGCAGGGAGTGTAGCATTCATGGAGTGAGTGTAGCATTCATGCAGAGAGTGTAGCATTCATGCAGAGAGTGTAGCATTCATGCAGGGAGTGTAGCATTCATGCAGGAGTGTAGCATTCATGCAGGGAGTGTAGCATTCATGCAGGGAGTGTAGCATTCATGCAGGGAGTGTAGCATTCATGCAGGGAGTGTAGCATTCATGCAGGGAGTGTAGCATTCATGCAGGGAGTGTAGCATTCATGCAGGGAGTGTAGCATTCATGCAGGGAGTGTAGCAGGCATGCAGGGAGTGTAGCAGGCATGCAGGGAGTGTAGCAGGCATGCAGGAGTGTCAGCAGGCATGCAGGGAGTGTAGCAGGCATGCAGGGAGTGTAGCAGGCATGCAGGGAGTGTAGCAGGCATGCAGGGAGGTAGCAGGCATGCAGGGAGTGTAGCAGGCATGCAGGGAGTGTAGCAGGCATGCAGGGAGTGTAGCAGGCATGCAGGGAGTGTAGCAGGCATGCAGGGAGTGTAGCAGGCATGCAGGGAGTGTAGCAGGCATGCAGGGAGTGTAGCATTCATGCATTAAAAGAAAAAGAAAGGAAGTAACCCCAGAGAGGGACTTGTTACCTGAAGTCCTTTTGGAGGGGGATTTCCCTTCCAACCATTAACACCCTGCCCCTGTCAGCAACTCTACCTTCCAGATGCTTGCAACTCTTCAATAAAGGTAAGTAAATGTTATTTTTTTTTGAGTGATTATTTTTTGTGGAACGAATTAATTGTATTTACATTATTTCTTATGGGAAATAAGGTTTCAGATAACGAAAGTTTCAGATTAAGTAATAGCTCCTGGACCGGAATAATTTCGTTAACCGAGGGTCCACTGTACTCCATCCTTTCCCCTCCTCCCGTCCTCCACACATCAACAACTCTTCAATAAATGTAAGTGACATGTTATTGTACTATATTTACATGTATTTCTTTAATGTTCATTAAATTGTGTATTATTTAATGTCAAAAATTTCTAAAAAATATTTTATTTTACTACTTTTGGAAGTCTGGAACGGATTAATTTTATTTCCATTATTTCTTATGGGGAAAATTGATTCGGATAACGATAAATTCGGTTACAGATACGCCCTCTCTGACGGATTAATATCACTAACCGAGGTATGACTGTACTACTATATATATGTCCGAAACACTGGCTCGTAAGACATATATATACGACCGAAACAGTTAAAGGGTTAATCCATTCCAGAAGGTCAGTCAAAATCCAAAATGGACGAAAACCAAAGTAATATTTCCATTAAGAAATAATGTAAATCCAATTAATCCGTTCCAGACACCGAAAAATATTAACAAAAAATACATTTAATAGAGAATAACTATACAGTGAACGCTCGGTTAGCGGCCGTTCCTGCTAGCGGCCGGGTTTACGGCTCCCGGTTAGTGGCCGTTTTTTCGGTTAGCGGCCGTATGGGACGCGTCCGTCCACCGGCTGGGGCGGCTTGCACTTCAGTTTGCCTGTGTCTCTCGGTGCGTGAGGAAGCTTCTGCTCATTCATCCAGGCATTTCGCTTGTTTTTCGTCAGTGCAACTGCGAAATAAGTAACCATGGCTCCCAAGAAAGTTCCTAGTAAAGTTCCTGTGGCAAAGAGTGAGAAACACCATTGAATTTAAGAGAGAGGTGATTGAGAAATATGAGAGTGGTATGTGGGTGCTGGAACTTGCCAGGATGTTTGGGAAAAACAAATCAACAATTACAACCATCCTGTCAAAGAAAGAACAAATCAAGGATGCTGATGTTGCCAAAGGAGTAAATGTGCTAACGAAACAAAGGTCACCAATAATGGAACAAATGGAAAAGTTATTGTTATTGTAGATTAAAGAAAAACAAATAGTGGGAGACAGTGTAGTGGAGTCTGTTATTTGTGAGAAGGCAAAGCATTTGCATGAAGATCTTGTGAAGAAAACTCCTGGAACAAGTGCTGCTGGTAGTGAATTTAGGGCCAGCAAAGGCTGGTTTGAGAGATTTAAGAAGCGTAGTGGCATACACAGTGTTGTAAGGCATGGTGAGGCTGCAAGTTCAGAAAACACATTCTGCTGAAAAGTTTGTGCAGGAATTTCAGGACTACATAAAGAGTGAAAATCTGAAACCCCAACAAGCGTTTAACTGTGACAAAACAGGCCTGTTTTGGAAGAAAATGCCCAACAGGACCTACATCACGCAGGAGGAAAAGACACTGCCAGAACACAAGCCTATGAAAGACAGGCTAACTCTCATGTTGTGTAGCAATGCAAGTGGGGATTTCAAAGTGAAGCCTTTACTCGTGTATCACTCTGAAAATCCCAGTGTGTTCAAGAAACACACTGTCCACAAGAAAAGATTGTGTGTGATGTGGAATGCAAATCATAATGCATGGGTCACAAGGCCAATTTTCAAAGATTGGGTTGATGATGTATTTGGCCCAAGTGTGAAAAAATACCTTCAGGAAAACAATTTGGGACTCAAGTGCCTCCTGGTACTGGACAATGCTCCTGCACATCCTCCAGACTTGGAAGACCAAATGTCTAGGGACTTCAAATTTATAAAAGTGAAGTTCTTGCCTCCTAACACCACTCCTCTTCTCCAGCCCATGGACCAGCAGGTCATTTCTAACTTCAAGAAACTGTACACCAAAGCAGTGTTTCAGAAGTGCTTTGAAGTGACCTAGAGAGTTCTGGAAGAATCACTTCAATATCTACAACTGCATAGGCCTTATAGGTAAGGCTTGGGAGGGAGTGACTTCCAGGACTTTGACCTCTGCTTGGAGACCACTGTGGCCAGGTTGTGTCCAACAGAGGGATTTTGAAAAATTTGAGGCTGATCCTGACGACCCTGTGCCTGTTGTGGAAGATATTGTGGCATTGGGGAACAGCCTGGGGTTGGAGGTGAGTGGTGAGGATGTGGAAGAGTTGGTGCAGGACCACAGGGTAGAGCTAACGACTGAAGAGCTGCAAGAGCTGGAACTGGAACATCATCAGACCAGAGTTGAGGCTATTGCTTCAGAAAAGGAGGAGGAGGAAAAGGAAGAGAAGGAGGTGCCTTCTTCGGTGATTAAAGAAATTTGTTCCAAGTGGAATGATGTCCAGACATTTGTTGAAAAACACCATCCTGACCAAGCTGAAACAAGCCATATCTGCAACATGTTTAGTAACAAAACCTTGTTCCACTTCAGGAAAATGTTAAAGAGGCGCCAGAAACAGAGGACTCTGGACAGTTATTTTTCGAGGCAGGGGTCCAGTGACTCTCAAGCTGGTCCTAGTGGCATTAAAAGAAAGAAGGAAGAACCCCAGAGAGGGATTTGTTACCTGAAGTCCTTTTGGAGGGGATTCCCTTCCAAAACTAACTCCTCCCTATTTCCTCCTTCCTATCTTCCAGAAGCCAGCATTAGTCTTCAATAAATGTATGTAATACTGATTTAATTGTTTAAAAAAATGTTTTTTTGTGAATATTTTTGTCTGGAACGGATTAATTGTATTTACATTAATTCTTACGGGGAATATTAATTCGGTTAAAGGCCATTTCGGTTAAAGGCCCAGCTCCTGGAACGGATTACGGCCGCTAACCGAGGGACCACTGTAGTTTTACATACAGAAACCAATGAGAAATAAATATAAATCACTAATTTTAATGGATAAATAAACATTTATATCATTTTTACCTTTACTGAAGAGACTTATTGGCGTATGGAAGACGGCAAGAAGGGAAGAGGGAGGAGAGGTTATTGTTTGGAAGGGGAATTCCCCTTAGATATCAAAGCACTATCCGGGTTTACTTCCCTTCTTTGTCTTTTACTGGCACTAGGACCAGCTTGAATCACTGGACCATGCAGACATGGCTTGCAACAGCTTTGTTAGGTGATATTTCTCCAACTCTTCCACATCCTAGTTACACGATATTTAATGCAGCACAGAGCCATAGTACGTGTATTACCATCGACATACCATGTTCCCTGAGTTTAATTACTTTTAACAAATACCTTTAGATGCCATCATAAACAAAGGGAGAAGTAATGAATAATTCATGCCGAGAATTGTAAACAAAAGCGTTATGTATTAAGGGCGGTGACTGGGCCAAGGCAGATTCATGCACGTTTTCTCCGATGGTGGAAGAGAAAACGTAATGTTTTCCTTCTGCCTGGCTAGCACACCTCCATAGCATATAAACACTGCATGTTTATATGCTATATAACGTGTTTCTTATACAGTGGACCCCCGAGTTTCGTAAAAACTTCACTCCTGAAGTCTGCTCAAGTGCCATTACCGAACGAATTTACTCCCTTAAGGTAAAATTTCACGTAGGTTAGTCTATTTCAGACCCCCAAAAATACACTTCCACAAGAACTTACAAAATTATACTTACATAATTGCACGATTTCCGGGGTATTCGTTAATCGAGGGTCCACTGTATAATTTTGAAGAAAATATCATAGATGGATTAATGAAAATGTCTATATTAACCTAACATAGAGTGATTATTATTACATATTAGTATTATTATTACATATTAGTATTACATATTAGTATTAGTAGTAGGTTGGTAGTCAGCAACCACCCAGGGAGGTACTACCGTCCTGCAAGTGAGTGTAAAACGAAAGCCTGTATTTGTTTTACATGATGGTAGGATTGCTGGTGTCTTTTTCTGTCTCATAAACATGCAAGATTTCAGGTACGTCTTGCTACTTCTACCCCTTATCAAATGTCACCAGTCATCATTAGTGGAGATCAGATGAGATAAGGCAGTGACACATATCTTACATAATGGCATGCACAAATCGATGACCTAGTTGTACCATTTTGGGGTTACCAACTTGGATCCGAGGTCTGCCATACTGCTGCAGAGTATGAAAATCGGATTAGGTCCTTGCAAGCTGATGCATTATCTAGTAGCGTTACTAAGCGGTCAGGCACTGGAAATCCTGTCACCCCAGTCTGTGTTCCACCTCCAACAATTCCAGACATGCAAGATAGCATTCAGTCAGCTCAAGTGCCTGAGGACACTCGACTACCTCGAGTGTTAAGCCTATCTCTGCAATGCCTACTAGTTCAAGTAGTACTTTCTCCACAGGGGATGCCTTGTCGGAAAACGATTATTTGAAATTAGTAATGCCATCTCTTGTTGACGTCATATGCCATTTGCAGAAAGACGTTTCTGTACCAGCTAGTGCCCTCACCTGAGTGTCTGTCGTTGTCCCTAATGTCCCAGATGGTGATAACGTCCTTGTTGACAGTGATTCATGCAGAGTAAAGGGTTTATTTGTTGAGCCATCCTTACATACTGTTCAAGAC
>WNWK01031596.1:0-22592 GCA_009830355.1 Cherax destructor
ATTATAATGACCACGTAAACTAACTGCAATGCAATTAATTGTTTTAAATTGTTATCTCACTCAATTAGTTGCATTGCTGCAATAAATTGCTACAATTAATTGATATGTTCAACTTATATTCAAACTTTAAAACTTAGATATGCAACTTTACTTATTTTATAAATTATCAACCATAACTTTTTATTATTTTATTATTATTATTGCTTTAATTTGTTTAATCTGATTTAATTAATTTTATAATGAAGACAAAAGTACAAAACTATGTTCAAATTTCATAGCTTAAATACTCACCTTTACTCATTGTATACTATCTACAATAATTCTTACAATTTAGTTTTAAGTTAATTTTAAGTCTGCCCAAAATGCCCTGCATACTAGGGGCTTTTGGCATGTACACCTCATGTAATCTCAATAACCAAATGTAATTCTTTGTATCATGTCCAAATAAAAATTATTATTATTATTATTATTATTATGTATGGTTCCCGCCTCCACTATATCGTTCGCTAGACTATTCCACTTCCTGACTACTCTATGGCTGAAGAAATGCTTCCTAACATCCCTTTGACTCATCTGAGTCTTCAGCTTCCAGTTGTGTCCCCTTGTTTCTGTGTTCCCTCTCTTGAACATTCTGTCACTATCCACCTTGTCGATTCCCCGCAGTATTTTGTATGTCGTTATCATGTCTCCTCTAACCCTTCTGTCCTCCAGTGTTGTTAGTCCTATTTCCCTCAACCTTTCTTCATTGGACAGTCCCCTGAGTTGTGGAACTAGCCTTGTCGCAAACCTTTGCACTTTCTCTAGCTTCTTGACGTACTTGACAAGATGTGGGTTCCAGACTTGTGCTGCATACTCTAGTATGGGCCTGACGTACACGGTGTACAGTGTCTTGAACGATTCCTTGTTAAGGTAACGGAACGCTAATCTTTGGTTTGCCTGTCGCCCATATGCTGCCGCAGTTATCTGGTTGATGTGTGCCTCCGGAGACGTGCTTGGCGTTATACTCACCCCAAGGTCTTTCTCCTTTGACGAGGTTTGTAGCCTTTGTCCACCTAGCCTGTACTCTGTCAGCGGTCTTCTTTGCCCTTCTCCGATCTTCATGACTTTGCATTTGGTGGGATTAAATTCGAGAAGCCAGTTGCTAGACCAGATGTCAAGCTTGTCCAGGTCTGTTTGAAGTCCTGCTTGGTCCTCTTCCGATGTGATTCTCCTCATTAATTTCACATCATCTGCGAACAGAGACACTTCTGAGTCTATCCCGTCCGTCTTGTCATTTACATATACCAAGAATAGCACTGGTCCTAGGACTGACCCCTGCTGTACACCGCTTGTCACAGGCGCCCACTGCGATACCTCATCATGCACCATGACCCGTTGTTGCCTCCCTGTGAGGTATTCCCTGATCCATTCCAGTGCCCTTCCTGTTATACATGCCTGTTCTTCCAACTTCTTTACTAATCTCATATTAGGAACTGTGTCGAAGGCCTACCTGCAGTCCAGGAAAATGCAATCAACCCACCCTTCTCTCTCTTGCCTTACCTCTGTTACTTTATCATAGAACTCCAGGAGGTTTGTTACACAGGATTTGCCTTCCCGGAATCCGTGCTGTCTGGTGTTGATTATCCTGTTCAGCTCCAGATGTTCCACCATTCTTTTCCTGATAATTTTCTCCAAGACTTTGCACACTATACACGTAAGTAACACCGGTCTATAGTTTAGTGCCTCTTTTCTGTCTCCTTTTTTAAAGATGGGGACTATGTTGTCCTTTTTCCATACCTCAGGTAGCTGCCCAGTTTCAAGGGGTGTGTTGAATATTATGGTAAGTGGCACACTCAGTACCTCAGCTCCTTCCCGAAGGAGACACGGGGAGATATTGTCTGGACCCATCGCCTTTGAGGTATCAAGGTCACTGAGTAACTGCTTCACCTCCTCATCAGTTGTGTGTATGCCCTCCAACACTTGATACATTCCTTGTTGGTGATGCACCCCATCCTGTCTACCCAGCTGCCTTCCTGCCTCCACTGTGAATACTTCCTTAAACCTCGAGTGTGTGTGTGTGTGTGTGTGTGTGTCTGTCTGTGTGTGTGTGTGTGTTTGTGTTTGTGTATGAGTATGTGTGTACTCATCTAGTTGTGGTTGCAGGGGTCGAGTCATAGCTCCTGGCCCCGCCTCTTCACTGGCCGCTACTGGGTCACTCTCCCTGCGCCATGAGCTTTATCATACCTCTTCTTAAAGCTATGTATGGAACCTGTGTGTGTGTGTGTGTGTGTACTCGCCTAATTGTAATCATCTAGTTGTGGTTGCAGGGGTCGAGTCATAGCTCCTGGCCCCGCCTCTTCACTTGTCGCAACTAAGTCCACTCTCTCTCTGCTCCAGGAGTTTTATCATACCTCTTTATAAAGCAATGTATGGTACCTGCCTACACTACCTCACTTTCTAGACTATTATACTTACTGGCAACTCTATGAATGAAGAAATACTTCCTAACATCCCCGTGACTCATCTGAGTCTTCAACTTTCAACTGTTACCCCTTGTTGCTGTGCTCCATCTCTGGAACATCCTGTCTCTCTCCACCTTGTCAATTCCTCTCAGTATTTTATATGCCTTTATATTGTATTCCCTAATCCTCCTGTCCTCCAGTGTCGTCAGGTTGAGTTCACTTAACCTCTCCTCGTAGGACATACCTCTTAGCTCTAGGACTAGTCTTGTTGCAAATATTTGCACTTTCTCTAGTTTCCTGACGCGCTTGCAAAGATGCAAGATGCTAAACAACCACGGGTTGTTTAGCATCTTGTATCGCTTGTTCGCGAGATTTGCATAATATATATTCCTGGAGTGGGTTTCCGTCATCAGCGCCCCCGTGGCCCGGTCTGTGACCAGGCCTCATGGTGGATCTGAGCCTGAGCAACAGGACTGTTACTATTGGACGCACGCAAACCAACGTACGAACCACAGCCCGTCTGGTCTTGTACTGACTTTAGGTGCCTGTCCAGCGCCTTCTTGAAGACAGCCAGGGGTCTATTGGTAATCCCCCTTATGTATGCTGGGAAACAGTTGAACAGTCTTGGGCCCCTGACACTGTGTTGTCTCTCAGTGTACTCGTGGCGCCCCTGCTTTTCATTAGGGTGATGTTGCATCTCCTGCTGAGTCTTTTGCTCTCGTTGGAGTTACCTGGAGAGAGTTTCGGGGGTCAACGCCCCCGTGACCCTGTTTGTGACCAGGCCTCATGGTGGATCAGAGCCTGATCAACCAGGCTGTTTCTGCTGGCCGCACACAGTCCGACGTACGAACCACAGCCCGGCTGGTCAGGTACTGACTTTAGGTGCCTGTCCAGTGCCTGCTTGAAGACAGCCAGAGGTCTATTGGTAATCCCCCTTATGTACGTTGGAAAGCAGTTGAACAGTCTTGGGCCCCTGACACTTATTGTGTTGTCTCTCAACGTGCTAGTGGCACCCCTGCTTTTCATTGGGGGGATGTTGCATCGTCTGCCGAGTCTTTTGCTTTCGTAGTGAGTGACTCTCGAGTGCAAGTTTGGTACTAATTCCTCTAAGAATTTCCAAGTGTATATAATAATGTATCTCTCCCGCCTGCGTTCTAGGGAGTACACGTTTAGAAACTTAAAGCGTTCCCAGTAATTGAGGTGGTTTATCGCAGTTATGCGTGCGGTGAAGGTTCTCTGCACATTTTCTAGTTCAGCAATTTCACCTGCATTGAAAGGTGCAGTTAGTGTGCAGCAATATTCCAGCCTAGATAGAACAAGCGACCTGAAAAGTGTCATCATGGGCTTGACATCCCTGGTTTTGAAGGTTCTCATTATCTATCCTTTCATTTTTCTAGCAGATGAGATTGCTAGTGTTATGGTCCTTGAAGGTGAGATCCTCTGACATGATCACTCCCAGGTCTTTGACATTAGTTTTTTGCTCTATTATGTGGTGGGAGTGATTTTCGTGTGGTGGATACATTGTTGTGGTCTTTGAACGTGAGGTCCTGTAATATTATCACTCTCAGGTCTTTAATATTTGTTTTTTCGCTCTACTGTCTGATTGGAATTTGTTTTATACTCAGATACACTTTTAATTTCCTCGAGTTTTCCATATCAGAGTAATTGAAATTTCTCTTCATTGAACTTCATTTTGTTTTCTGCGGCCCATGTAAAAATTTGGTTGATGTCTGCTTGGAATCTTTTAGTGTCATCTATGGAGAACACTGTCATGCAAATTCGGGTGTCATCCGCAAAGGAAGACACTGTGCTGTGGCTTACATCCCTGTCTATGTCAGATAAGAGGATAAGGAACAGGATGAGGGCGAATACTGTGCCTTGTGGAACAGAGCTTTTCACTGTGGCTGGTTCAGACTTTACTCTGTTTACTATTACTCTTTGTTTTCTATTTATTAGTAAGTTATAGATCCAGCTACCAACTTCTCTTGTTATTCCTTTATCATGCATCTAAGACCTTGTCATAGTGGTGCAGTTGGGACAGGCAGGAGCTGCCTGCTATAAACCCGTGTTGCCCTGGGTTGTGTGACTTATGGATATTTAGGTGGGTGGCGATCTTTTTTCTTAGAACCCTTTCAAAGATTTTTATATCCTGGCAGAGTGAGACATGTTCGAGTCTCCTTGCACCTGTTGTTCCTGTAAATACTAAATAGGTACTTGTATGTTAGTAGACTATTGTGGGTCACAACCTTAGGCGCTGGTGTCCATCAGAGTTAGTAGCCAGAGGAAGTGAGATTTTACATTACCCACTGAATGGAGACATCAAAGTTCTTTTAATCTTTAACCTGAGTCCAGAAACAGTATGACTTAATTACTTATTAGGTTTAGTCTTTACGTGGATGGTTCACTAGTTGTAGGAGTTACTGAAGGTGAGACCTAACTCAGTGTTGGTACTATAAGCAGTTATTACGTTTTGTAACTTCATGTTATACATTGGGAACCACAGTTGATATTAGTCACTTTCATTGTATTAAGTTAAATCTTCATAATAAATCATCACTCTATACATATGACATTTATTTGCTTATTGTAACCACCTTATAAATTTACAGTTCTGCCTATAAAACAGTATGTAGTTAATCTGAATAAATCTTATCTCAAATCTGTGACTTTCGATGATTTTCCAACGAGAAAATGATGAGTTGGTATGAGTGACGTGAATAATAACGTTGCAACAATTGGGGGTGATATATAACCGAGATATATTTGCTCTAAGGACGAGTAGCGTTGCCCATTGAACTCGCCCTCTGGGGCACAATCTAGGGCTCTGTGATACCTTCTCTAACTGGTGCTCAGCAAGATGGGGCAGCCACTATGGTCGAGCCTGGTGTCGTAGTCTCCATTCTTCATAAGATTGCACCAGAGTAGATCCCAATTCGTAGAAGGCAGTCCTACCTCCCGACAAGCAACAGTATTTGGTGGCAGAGTGCACGACGTGCACGCATGAAGCCTCGGCTTTGATTCACGTCTAGTTTGCGGTGCTTGAAAGTAACTCAAAGAAACACTTCGTTTTTATTCGTTTATTTGTGAATTGTTATAGCTATTCTTTCAAAAATACAAAGCGAGTGAAAGCAGGTGTTGTAGAACATTACTGACGACTCTGTGAAGGAGAGTTGGTATTGGAGAACATTACAGGTGACTCTGTGATGGAGATCTGGCCTTGGAGAACAGTACAAGTGACTCTGTGATGGAGATCTGGTGATGGAGAACATTGCAGGTGACTCTGTGAGGGAGATCTAGCGTTGGAGAACATTACAGGTGACTCTGGGAGGGAGATTTGGCGTTGGAGAACATTACAGGAGACTCTATGAGGGAGATCCGGCGTTGGAGATCATTACAGGTGACTCTGTGAGGGAGATCTGGCGTTGAAGATCGCCACCTCGCAGAGGAAGGCGATGCAGGAGAGGCAGTAACCCATCAACAACAAGTAAAAAACACCCTGCAAAACATGACAACACTAAACTCCATTACACAACACTTGCGCAACATGCTGTACATATGACACTGATGACATGTATGCTTTATAAACACTGAAATATGACACGTACAGGGCTCAAGGGATACTGTAAAAGACGTAAACACTGAACTAAGACACGTACAGGGGGCAAGGGAATTTTTTTGTCATAACGCTGAAAACAAGACGGAGCTGCATTAATAAACATATAATAAGCACTACCTTTGAGTATATTTCAGACAACACATGATTGGAGGAAAGCATGATATGAGTTCCAGGACGCATACCTCTGGAAGGGACGCGGGGAAGGGTGAGGGAAGTTGTTGTTCCCTTGGTCCAAGACAGACTCACAAAAACAACTATACTGATGGTCTGTCCATCGCCTTGCTTTCTCTCCCTCCTCCCTGGAAATCCTTGCTGCATCTGGAGAGCTTCCAGCGGACGCCCATGATCAGATTTACGCGTTTACTCTAGTTTAAATGATTCTTTATAACTACGAGGAAGGTACACACACTGTGTACCACGAGTACCAAGGGACCACAGAAGGCTTTTCGAGGTTATTAAAGAAAGATATTTGGAAACAGGAGCCTGAGAATGTTGTGACTAGTTAAGTGAGAGATGGTGTTGTTACTACTGAGTTCTAGGAAAGAGGTAGAAAATTCTTGTAGAATATTCCGAGGAGACAGTGTTGGTACAGAGGGAAGAGACCTACCTGAAAGTGGCTTGGAAATAAAAGGACTGAAAGAGCTCATACCTGAAGATGACTCGAAACAGAAAGTTGTGAGTCATGAAGTTAAACCCGTAATGGCAGTACAGCGGTGCATACCTGGAGGTGGTTCATACCGAAGGTGTGGCTCCGGGTCTCGGTCAATACATGAGTGGGGTCTGTCTCTCTCCTCAGCGGGTCGTTAATAAGGTCATGAAGCCACTGAAAATATACGTCATAAAATCACCCTTTAGATTTTTAGATTTTGCCACCGAAGTGGCTAGTTTATTGTGCACCCATATCCATCCTGTGGACGGTAGCGCAAGAGCATATGGATACACAAAAGGCCTAGGAACTAGGCCCCAAAGGGGTTAACAATAGTACATTTGGGTTTATATCTACATTTCACTTATCTGTTACAAGCAAGTTTAGTTAATTTGCTTAGTATAACTGCTATCTTATTTTCATTAATAAGATATCTTGACATGTCACATAGGTTATTATACTGTCTATCTCTGTATTCCTCAATAAGTGGACAATTAAGCACATAGTGTTCAAGACAGTGACCATATGCCTGATCACATAATTTGCATTTAGTTTGATCATCATCTGTGTCTCCCAAACTGCCAGAAGTTTTTATTTTATTTGATTTTATTGAAAAAAAAAAAAACATGACGAAGACAAAAACAGCATACAGAGTGAAAAACTGTCATGTTATAAGCACTAACCGTCCTTTACTTGGCAATGCAACAACAAAGGTCATCATTTTACCTACTTAAGGAAACATACAAAGCAAAACTATACAATGCACAAAACCATAAGTACATAATACCCAATGAACAGGAAAAAGATAAACCGGATGTACACAACCCAGAAGGGCATAAATCACAATAAGCCACACTAAGAACATAAGGGACAAAATGACCAAAGATACAAAAAAAAACCACACCCGATGGCTTATCACTTACACGTCTGTATTGTACAGACAGCCACGCAAAGAAACTTTAGTACATTACAAAATTCTAGGACACATTAAACCCCCAAATGAACAATATAATAATTGTTACAACAATCTACACACACTGTTGACCATTAACATCGATAAATACCAATTCACAGAAAAACGTAATAGCACAATACTTGTACACACACCTCCAACACACACCTCCAACACACACCTCCAACATACACCTCCAACACAAACCTCCAAAACAGAAAACTTTATTATACAGACAAGAACACAGGTCAAGGAAAGAAAACATTCCCAAGGATGCAGTTTAAAATAAAATATAAGGAAAGAGCATCGTGCACAATAAAGCTAAGGATATTGACACAAACACAATGAACAAAGGTAGACAGTTTACAACTCAAAACCGAACCATAACTGCCTTCCACAAAGCTGAGACATCACATTAAACATAATACCCTAAGAGTTACAAACATCATAATGGAAACAGTTCATACCCAAGTGGGTTAAAATATAAGAAACATACAAACACGCCATAATGGGATCTAGCTATACCTATAACTATACATCACCAGTCCAGTAGGTTATGAGGAAAAGCCACTATGGTTACCCCTGACACGTGTGCTCCATAGGGGTTCCCTCCCTCCCTCCCCGTCTCCCGTCATACCACACATCGCGCATTCCTTAGTCATGTGTCACGCCCGCAGAGTCCACTGTCACCCCTCCCCTCCCGTTCATTCATACGCCTATCCCTACCATGTATACACCCCTCCCCCACCCCCTCCCCGTCGCCGGCCAGTCCTTTTAAACACTCCCTCACAGCTCTAGTAAACTACCCACTGCCAACTCCCTATAACCCACAGAAAAGGCTGAATCCCACCTCCGACCATAAAGATCCCTATTTCTACATTTTGTCCTATAAAACACAGCAGCCAAAGCCTTGACTCTACACTCCCCCGACACCCCCCTCATACCCCATGACACATACAAGTAGTCTGCCACTAGGTACAAGACCGTCCATCTCACCTCCCCTCCCACCCCTCCCACCCCTCCCACCCCTCCCACATCAAAGCTTAAGGCCCGCAAGGTTGAAAGTCCTCTCCCCCCTACCCTGTGTACCACCTTCCCAAACCATTCACGCATTACTCTCAAAATAGGACAAAAATACACCGCATGATACGCTGTATCCTCCTCCCCGCATCTATCACACAGCCCTCCCTTCCCTATCCCCATACGGAACAAAATTGCCTTTGATGCAATGATTCCCATTAAAACCTATACACAAATTTACGTACTCTGGGTTTAAGCCACAACTTTCGTAAACCTTTCCATATACCCATCCAATCATACACTGGGTATATCGCTGCCCCTTGCAGTACTTCCCCCCACACCCCTCCCCTGCCCAGGAGACTCGCAGAGATTCTCCTCGGCTCCCTAACCACCATGATGCGCCTCAACATTCCTTCACACTCCCTCAGATCATTCCCCTTCCACCACCTTCTGACATCTTCCATAACCAATCCCACCCTTCTCCCACGTACCCTACCCACCCTGAGGTATCGATGCTTAATATAAACACACTGCAAACGCCTCGCTAATGGAATGGGCCCTTCTCTGCAATTCCTTCACGTCCTCAAAAGTGATGGGAAACACCGCTGCCACATGCCACAGTTTACTAAACACTAATGAGTTGACACCACCCTCTGATGCAATGTGACATCCCCAGGCTGCCAACCACCCATGCGCTTAATTGCCTCCCTCACTACCATCCCTGCAGTAACCGCCCGGGCCTCCACCGAATCCGCCCGGTACACCACCCCACAAATCTTCACCTGTTCCACTGTTGTCCACCCCCTTCCCACCCCAACCCTCCCCCCTACCCACCCACCTACCTCCAACAATTTAGATTTCGCATAGTTTACTTTCATCCCAGTAGCCTTCCCAAAAATCTCTACAATACGCCCCACATCTTCTACATCTCTCACTAGTACCATAGTATCATCCACATATCCAACTATCCCTGCATCCCCCCCTTCCCCTCAGCCACCCCTCCTGAAACTAAGCGATAAAAGGGATCTTGCATGCAAGCAAACAATACCTGGGACAAGGGGCATCCCTGTCTTAAACCCTTATCCATAGACACCTCCTTTAATTTCCTACCATTTATCTGTACCCTAACCCTGGCTCTCCCATATATAGTCTCTACCCAGCCTACCAATTCATCCCCAAAACCCTGCCTCCGCATGATATCATACAACATACTCCTTTCAACACTATCATAAGTCACACTCCAATCGATACTCAACACCCCTTCCCCTTCACCACCCTCAATAAAATCCCTAATTTGACCATGACCCACTCCCATACTTCTACCTGGGATTCCACATTGCCCCTTATGTAAGACCAATCCCAACACTTTCTTAAGCAAAGATCTTATAATCCACACACATTAAAGTTATAAATCTATAATCCTTCATCATTTGACATTTTTCTTTTTTCTTCACCAAAACCACACCCCCAGTGCCCTGCATACTTCCCAATACCCTCCCATTCTTCATGCAATTGAAGACTTTAACTAAACAATCCCGTAGGGTCTCCCAATTATGCACATAAAAATCATTAGGGAGACCATCTAATCCAGGAGCCTTCCCTTTGCTCAAACCCATACCTCTTCCTCACTAATCTCACCCTCCATGTCCTTCCTGTCTTCCTTACTAACAATACACTGAATCCCATCCCCTATTACTGCCTTATCCCTCACCCCCCCTCTCCCTCCTGCAGATACTCTGTAACCCAGTGATCTATATAATTACTCATTCCTTCAGTAGTTCTTAGCAGTTGTCCCTCCCTATACCCTCCCAACTCCTGACACGCCTCTAACATCATCATAGTTGTGTAGCTCTGCCTCTTCCTCAATCATCGGAGCACACAGGCCGATGGCCTGTCGCCCCATAAGACCTCCTCTAGCCCACCTCTCACCCATGTCGCATTAAATCATTCATTCTGCAAATCTCGCAGACGACCTTTCAGAATACCCATCTCATCCACCCTAGAATTCCCGCCCCTCTTGTAACAATCCACCAGTTGACCTTCCAAGTACCTCTGTAATCCAAATTTTCCCCAATTTTCCTCCCTTCCCATTTGTGTATAATACTTCCTAATACACGGCTTTGCCCACATTTCCCACCAACTCAGTAAGTCCACCGCATGCTGACCTTTCTCCCATTGTCCCTGCCACCATGCAGCAAAACTCTCACCCTCACCAACTCCTTGCAGTAAACTTACATTCAATTTCCAATAGCTGTCATACCTTTTAATCATTCCTTTCCAGCTGACATCTGCCAACACACCCCTATGATCGGAATATCCTACATCCACAGCGTCGACCCTACCCACCTGTATCGCCTTAGTTACATAAATCCCGCCTCACGAACGTGTGCTCCACACACCATCCTCCACCCCTAACTACATCCATCACGCCGGCCATTCCTAATACCTCCCTCAACACCCCAGGACACATCCCGCTCCCCTGAGCTATACATCCTTACCCCGAATTACACAGTTCCAGTCGCCTCCTATAATGGTTATCTCAGGCAGTCCTCTCAAATGATACAGCAGTACATCCCTCACGAAACGTTCCTTAAAACGCCTGCATTGATCCTCTGGCATATACACACTTATAAAACTCATGCGCACGTCTCCCCACACCCTGTCCACCCTCACCACCCTACCCTCCTCACCTGTCTCCCACGCTAATAACTTAAAAGGACTGACCTCGCGCATTACCACAGCAGCCCCGCACTTGAATTTCCCTGAACCACCTGCATACACTCGATACCCTTTCAAACACAAATCCCTTGCACACCTGAAATTATGTTCCTGTACAAAACAAATGTCAACCTGAAAACGTCGCATAGTCACCTCTAGCCATCGTTGTTTCACCTCAGCCCTAAGGCCATTAACATTTATGGTAAGACTTTTGAATGCAACATAGGGGGTTTTCCTCTAAACCTCTGGATTTTTGGTGCTCCTCCCCCTTCTCCTTAGCCCCCTGACCACATTTAGGCCCGTCTCTCCCCTGCACCCCTCCCTGTCTCCTATGGGCCACATCTACCCATGCCTTTGTACAGACTCTCTGTGCCGGCGTAATTTCATCCTCATTGGACGGGCCCACAGACCTTTTGCGGGAATCACCACTAGCTGCCATCTCCACAACTTCTGTCTGCTCATCCTGCCTGTGAAGGACAGCCACCACATCCTGTACCACCAAATGAGAGGCTCCATCCTGCGAGGGAAGCCCTACCTCCCCAGAGATGTCCACAGGCATCTCTTGTCCAACTCCAGGCCCTAACGGTGGCACCTCCACCGGTGGGTCGAGGAAATCCCTCAGGGCATCGTGTAAAACAGGAGACAAATTCCCTTCCAAAATCCCCACCTCCACAGGTGCAACCGCCCCCCCCAATATTTCTAATGTTTCTGCATCCGAACCCTCAGGCATAGTCTCACATGTAACACCCTGCTCATCTTCCTCACCACTCCATCTCTTACTGTGTCCCCCAGGATTGGAGACAGGCACCACACTCTCCACGTTGTCAACCACCTCCTCCTTCGTGCGGGCTTCCTGACGGTGGTCGGTCCTCCTCCCACAAGTAGCTGCAACATGATCATATGCTCCGCAGATTCTACAGGTTCGCTGCTGGCCGGCATATGTAACGTAACCCTGAGTTCGGAAATCAGGAAGGACAACATACGAAGGAATGGGCTTACGTAGTGTCATCTTGAGGGAATACGATCCTTCCTGTAGGCCTGCATATATGCCATCAGTCCACCTGCCCATCACAGCCGTATGAACCACTCCAAATTGCCGGAACGCCTCACGAATGTCTTCATCAATAAGTTCAAATGGCACGTTCCAAGCTCGAATATAGGTATAGTATCGAGATACATCCCTCAAGCGTACCTCCATGCCAGCGTTGATCACCATTCGTTTGTCCTGGAAGTCGTCCACAATCCTCTCATACGCCGCTGCTGTAGCAAACTTAATGAAAATGCGGTGTGCCCCATTCAGCGCTATGCCTCGTAATTCCTCAGCACTAATGCCATAAGCATCGCAAATTATCGCAGGCAACAAAACAGTAGAGTTTTCCGGGTACACAGCCCCATGCAAAACCTCTACACACACGGTGTTTATTATCCTCCTTCCACCAGACGCCATATTACTGAAAATCAGTAACTCTCTCGTTGTCCACCAGGAGTCAGCAACAAGAGAACCACTCAGCGTGAGGGCCAGGCGGTGGGATGATGCCAGAAGAACCTGTAGCCAAGCCTAAGCCTGGCCACTACAACATCAGTCAGTCTGTTTACATTGCAAGTTGCTCCACAAACGTGCCCATCTATGCTCACGTTATCATGAGCACAGATAGGCACGTTCATGGAGATTAGATTTGGATTTATATCTACAGTTCACTTATCTGTTACCAGCAAATTTAGGAAATTTGCTTAGTATAACTGGTATCTTACTTTCATTAATAAGATATCTTGACATGTCACATAGGTTATTATACTGTCTATCTCTATATTCCTCAATAAGTGGACAATTAAGCACATAGTGTTCAAGACAGTGACCATATGCCTGATCACATAATTTGCATTTAGTTTGATCATCATCTGTGTGTCTCCCAAACTGCCAGAAGTACTTGTAGCCAAGCCTAAGCCTGGCCACTACAACATCAGTCAGTCTGTTCACATTGCAAGTTGCTCCATAAACATACTTATCTACGTTCATGTTATCATAGTGGGTTATAGATCTACTCAGGCTTCTAACTGCATTCCTATAGCTATCATTTTCATTATTTATTTCTCTCCTAATATTATTCCTAATGCTAGACACAGATATACCAAAGTTATATTCTACATTCTCCTTCTGGGTGCTCTTCTTGGCTAACATATCAACTTTATCATGAAGGAGTAATCCAATGTGTGATGGAATCCATAGCAATTGTACATTAATTCCTTTGTCCCGGATTTTTGAGTATCTATACCTGGTTTCTCCATTGAGCATGCTGTTAGTCATTATATGACTCAAGAGCCTTCAATGATGACATAGAATCAGTAATGATGATAGAGTCAAGCTCAGTGTCATAAGTTAGCTTTAGTGCCATTAGGATTGCAAACAATTCAGTTTGCAGTGTAGAAGCCCAGTTGTTAATTCTTATGCCTAGTTCAACAGATTTATTATTGTTCTTAACTAGGGAGATGGCAACCAGAGCAGATGCAGCCCTGCCAGAAGACTCCTGTTTAGATCCATCAGTGTATATAACTTGTGATAACTTATTACTACCAGCTAGGCGAAAAATTTCTTCTTTAGCAGTTACTTTAACAAGTGATTTAAGGAAGGGATTAGTAGCAATGAGCTTCTTGGGAGGGACTTGCAGGAATGTGATATTAAATGAACACATCTTCCATGGAGGGGTGAAATGCTCTTGTTGTCTACAGTGATACAATTCATGCAGGTTGTTAACCTTAATGTAATTTCATGTTTTCACAATCCATTTAGATCTGTGAGTATTTACTTCTAGACATTTATTAAGATTCATTGTGTCAGTGTCTGGTTCATTTCTTAATATTCTAATACCAAGTACAGTGTTAATCTCAACAATCCTATCACTGATACTAGTAATACCAAGCTCCTTCCTCATATTAAGAACCTTTGTAGATTTTGGACAGCCAAGAATAATTCTGAGAGCTTCATTTTGCATTAACTCCAAGGGTCGGAGAGAACTGTCTCAAGCTAATATCAACATGGGAGCAGCATAATCAATTAAGGACCTAACATAGGCTATGTACATCATTCTCGCGATTCTCACATTAGCACCATAGTTGGGGTTGTAGCCAGCAACAGCTTTAAGAGCATTTAGTCTATCTTTGCATTTTTTATTTAGTTGTGGTATAGTGGATTTGTTAAAGGGTACATCTACACCAAGATATCTGTAAGTTTTAACATAGCTAATGTTTTTACCCTGCAAATAGATGGGTGGGGGGATGTCGTTTGCTTGTTAATATCTTAGTTTTAAAGGAAGATATTACGAGGCCTAGTCGATTACAAATTGTTTGAACTTCATTAAGAACGATACTCATCTTTTTATTCCCTGTTGTATGGATCATGATGTCATCAGCATAGCTTATAGCTATATGTTTAGGTGAACCTGAAGTGCTAAACCCGCGCATTTGAGGGGGTCATTCAGCGCAGCGGTGATTCGACCTCCCTCCCCCCCTCGCTCTGCTACGCCAGGACTGACACGCTCCCTGAGCTGGCTGGCTTCCTGTTGTAAAAAGGAATTGACCCTACCCTCTTCTTCCTTGGATCAAACCTATGTCTTATTCCTCAGACGCTTTGTGACCCCCTTACGGGTGTAGCGCTTTCCATAAATATAATAATAAAAATAATAAAATTACTACTAATAATAGTACTAAGTGAAAGATGAGGTTACCTTAGCAACAAGGCCGCTCTGAAGAAGCGCTCTGATCTTTTGGTTGAATGAGTGGCGATAAGGACAACCAGGGTTGGTAGCCCAACCCAACTCCACCGGGAAGATGTCCCCTGTGGCCACGTGAAGCTGACGCTCCCCTGTGGCACTGGTGAACCTGGGAGAGAGAGATATATTATTAACGTAGAGGGTTAGTAACGTAGAGGGTTAGTAACGTAGAGGGTTAGTAACGTTGAGTGTTAGTAACGTAGAGGGTTAGTAACATTGAGGGTTAGTAACATAAGAACATAAGAAAGAAGGAACACTGCAGCAGGCCTACTGGCCCATGCGAGGCACGTCCAAGTCTCCCACCGGCTTAAGCCAATGCCCCGACCCAGCCAGGTCAGGTTACATTCACTTAAGGAAGGAGCACGGCATCTGACCTAGTAGCACAAACTAGTCAGGACCAACTCACACCCACCCGCACCCACTCATATATTTATCTAGCCTATTTTTAAAACTACACAACGTTTTAGCCTCTATAACTGTACTCGGGAGTTTGTTCCACTCATCGACAACTCTATTACCAAACCAATGCTTTCCTATATCCTTCCTGATTCTGAATTTATCCAACTTATAGCCATTGCTGCGAGTCCTGTCAATACTAGATATTTTTAGCACGCTATTTACATCACCTTTATTTATTCCTGTTTTCCATTTATACACCTCAATCATATCCCCCCTAATTCTACGTCTTTCTAAAGAGTGCAGATTCAGGGCCCTCAGTCTATCCTCATAGGGAAGATTTCTGATCCATGGAATCAACTTGTTGACTGTCACCAACACCAGCTCCATGGAAGCACACCCTCTCTCTCACCTTCTTATTCCTATTACAGAAAGCACGGTCCATATATCTTACCTATGAGTCACCTACCACAAGAATTCGCTTACCTCTATTAGCAGGGGAAGTAGTACCTTTACCTTCACTGGCCACTGAAGTACACTCATCCTGAAGAACAGAGAAGCGATTTCCTACCTTCAAATCTTCTCTATTAACCTTCCTTATCTTCCTTCTTCCTGAATTGTGAACCACTTGCCACTTACAGCATCTGCCACTCTCACTGTTGGTAACCATTTCCGCTTTACCAGCACTAACCATCTCACACTCACTCCCAAACCCATCTAGGCGACTGCCACTCTCACTGTTGGTAACCATTTCCTCCTCACACTCACTCCCAAACCCTCCTAGGCGAAGCTTCAGCCTCGTATTTTCCTCCTGAAGAAGTAGAACTTCCTTCTTCAACACTTCAACCTGCAGCTAGCCATGTGCTCGGTAACACCCCACGCTAATTCCCAGACAGCTTAGGACAGGTATGACCACACGTGTCCACTGACCTTAACGTTGAGGGTTAGTAACGTTGAGGGTTAGTAATGTTGAGGGATAGTAACGTTGAGGGTTAGTAACGTTGAGGGTTAGTAACGTTGAGGGTTAGTAACGTAGAGGGTTAGTAACGTAGAGTGTTAGTAACATTGAGGGTTAGTAACGTAGAGGGTTAGTAACGTAGAGGGTTAGTAACGTAGAGGGTTAGTAACATTGAGGGTTAGTAACGTAGAGGGTTAGTAACGTAGAGGGTTAGTAACGTAGAGGGTTAATAACGTAGAGGGTTAGTAACATTGAGGGTTAGTAACGTAGAGGGTTAGTAACGTAGAGGGTTAGTAACGTAGAGGGTTAGTAACGTTGAGGGTTAGTAACGTTGAGGGTTAGTAATGTTGAGGGTTAGTAACGTTGAGGGTTAGTAACGTTGAGGGTTAGTAACGTTGAGGGTTAGTAACGTTGAGGGTTAGTAACGTAGAGGGTTAGTAACGTAGAGGGTTAGTAACGTAGAGGGTTAGTAACGTAGAGGGTTAGTAACATTGAGGGTTAGTAACGTTGAGGGTTAGTAACGTAGAGGGTTAGTAACGTGAGGGTTAGTAACGTTGAGGGTTAGTAACGTTGAGGGTTAGTAACGTTGAGGGTTAGTAACGTTGAGGGTTAGTAACGAGAGTGTTAGTAACGTAGAGGGTTGGTAACGTAGAGGGTTAGTAACGTAGAGGGTTAGTAACGTAGAGGTTTAGTAACATTGAGGGTTAGTAACGTGAGGGTTAGTAACGTGAGGAGTTGAGTAACGTAGAGGGTTGTAACGTAGAGGGTTAGTAACGATAGGGTTAGTAACGTAGAGGGTTAGTAAAATAGAGGGTTAGTAACATTGAGGGTTAGTAACGTAGAGGGTTAGTAACGTAGAGAGTTAGTAACGTTAAGGGTTAGTAACGTAGAGAGTTAGTAACATTGAGGGTTAGTAACTTAGAGGGTTAGTAACGTTGAGGGTTAGTAACGTTGAGGGTTAGTAACGTTGAGGTTAGTAACGTTGAGGTTAGTAACGTAGAGGGTTAGTAACGTTGAGGGTTAGTAACGTGAGGGTTAGTAACGTTAAGGGTTAGTAACGTAGAGGGTTAGTAACATTGAGGGTTAGAAACGTGAGGGTTAATAACGTTGAGGGTTAGTAACGTAAGGGTTAGTAACGTTGAGGGTTAGTAACGTAGAGGTTAGTAACGTGAGGTTAGTAACGTTGAGGGTTAGTAACGTTGAGGGTTAGTAACGTGAGGGTTAGTAACGTAGAGGGTTAGTAACGTTGAGGGTTAGTAACGTAGAGGGTTAGTAACGTTGAGGGTTAGTAACGTGAGGGTTAGTAACGTTGAGGGTTAGTAACGTTGAGGTTAGTAACTTGAGGGTTAGTAACTAGAGGTTAGTAACTTGAGGGTTAGTAACATTGAGGGTTAGTAACGTAGAGGGTTAGTAACGTAGAGGGTTAGTAACGTGAGGGTAGTAACGTAGAGGGTTAGTAACGTTGAGGGTTAGTAACGTTGAGGGTTAGTAACGTAGAGGGTTAGTAACGTAGAGGTTAGTAACGTTGAGGGTTAGTAACGTGAGGGTTAGTAACGTTGAGGGTTAGTAACGTAGAGGGTTAGTAACGTAGAGGTTAGTAACGTGAGGGTTAGTAACGTAGAGGGTTAGTAACGTAGAGGGTTAGTAACGTTGAGGGTTAGTAACGTTGAGGTTAGTAACGTTGAGGGTTAGTAACGTTGAGGGTTAGTAACGTTGAGGGTTAGTAACGTTGAGGGTTAGTAACGTGAGGGTTAGTAACGTGAGGGTTAGTAACGTAGAGGGTTAGTAACGTAGAGGTTAGTAACTTGAGGGTTAGTAACGTTGAGGGTTAGTAACGTAGAGGGTTAGTAACATAGAGGTTAGTAACGCTTGAGGCTATTAGTAACGTTGAGGTTAGTAACGTAGAGTGTTAGTAACTGAGGGTTAGTAACTGAGGGTTAGTAACGTGAGGTTAGTAACGTAGAGGTTAGTAACGTAGAGGTTAGTAAGCATAGAGGTTAGTAACGTAGAGGGTTAGTAACGTTAGGGTTAGTAACGCTTGAGGGTTAGTAACGTAGAAGGGTTGTAAGTGTTGAACGTAGAGGGTTAGTAACAGTAGAGGGTTAGTAATGTGAGGGTTAGTAACTGAGGTTAGTAACGTTGAGGTTAGTAACGTAGAGGGTTAGTAACGTAGAGGGTTAGTAACTGTAGAGGGTTAGTAACTTAGAGGGTTAGTAACGTAGAGGGTTAGTAACGTAGAGGGTTAGTAACGTAGAGGGTTAGTAACGTTGAGGGTTAGTAACGTTGAGGGTTAGTAACGTTGAGGGTTAGTAACGTAGAGGGTTAGTAACGTTGAGGGTTAGTAACGTAGAGGGTTAGTAACGTTGAGGGTTAGTAACGTAGAGGGTTAGTAACGTTGAGGGTTAGTAACGTAGAGGGTTAGTAACGTAGAGGGTTAGTAACGTTGAGGGTTAGTAACGTTGAGGGTTAGTAACGTTGAGGGTTAGTAACGTAGAGGGTTAGTAACGTTGAGGGTTAGAACGTTGAGGGTTAGTAACGTTGAGGGTTAGTAACGTTGAGGGTTAGTAACGTTGAGGGTTAGTAACGTAGAGGGTTAGTAACGTTGAGGGTTAGTAACGTTGAGGTTTAGTAACGTTGAGGGTTAGTAACGTAGAGAGTTAGTAACATTGAGGGTTAGAAACGTAGAGGGTTAGTAACGTAGAGGGTTAGTAACGTAGAGGGTTAGTAACGTAGAGGGTTAGTAACGTAGAGGGTTAGTAACGTAGAGGGTTAGTAACGTTGAGGGTTAGTAACGTTGAGGGTTAGTAACGTTGAGGGTTAGTAACGTAGAGGGTTAGTAACGTTGAGGGTTAGTAACGTTGAGGGTTAGTAACGTTGAGGGTTAGTAACGTAGAGGGTTAGTAACGTTGAGGGTTAGTAACGTAGAGGGTTAGTAACGTTGAGGGTTAGTAACGTTGAGGTTTAGTAACGTATAGGGTTAGTAACGTAGAGGGTTAGTAACGTAGAGGGTTAGTAACGTTGAGGGTTAGTAACGTTGAGGTTTAGTAACGTTGAGGGTTAGTAACGTAGAGGGTTAGTAACGTAGAGGTTTAGTAACGTTGGATAAAGCCACTATGACTAGTTTATTTGTGCATTATGTGACCCACAACAGTCTACTACCACTCATGTACCTACTTACAGCTACGTGAACAGGGACAGCAGGTGTTAGGAAACATGCACATCATGTACACACATTGCTGGGATCGACCCCAGGTCCTTCAGATAAGAGCTGAAGACTATCACATGAGCCACGATCACCTAGCATAGAATACAGTAGAGAAAAAGTGGGAATATAAAAGGAATTGTTATAGTTATATCAACACTCTTGTATGGGTGTTAGTGTGAGACATGGGTTGTGAATGTTGCAACAAGGAGAAGGCTGGAGGCAGTGGAGATGTCGTGTCTGAGGGCAATGTGTGGTGTGAATATAATGCAGAGAATCCGAAGTTTGGAGATTAGAAGGCGGTGTGGGATTACCAAAACTATTATCCAGAGAGCTGAGGAGGGGTTGTTGAGATGTTTGGACATATAGAGAGGATGGAACAAAATAAAATGACTTCGAGAGTGTATAAATCTGTAGTGGAGGGAAGGCGGGGTAGGGGTCAGCCTAGAAAAGATTGGAGGGAGGGGGTAAAGGAGGTTTTTTGTGCGAGGGGCTTGTACTTCCAGCAAGCGTGCATGAGCGTGTTAGATAGGAGCGAATGAAGACAAATGGTTTTTAGGACTTCACGTGCTGTTGGAGTGTAGGCAAGATAACATTATAATAATAATAATAATAATAATAATAATAATAATACTTTATTGTGACATGGTACAATGATACATGGTAGACAAGATATATTTCTTAATGAGATGTACATGCCAAAAGCCCCTAATATGCTGTGCATATTATGGTTGACAATTTATAAAATAAGTATAATTGCGTATCTAAGTTATAAAGTTTGAATATAAGTTGAACATATCAATTAATTGTAGCAATGCAACTAATTGAGTGAGATAACAATTTAAAACAATTAGTTGCATTGCAGTTACAGTTTACGTGGTCATTATAATGTAAATGTTATGGTAATAGTTAGCTTAGTATGTATTATTCATAACAGGTTTTTACATTTAAGTGATTAGTCAGGTTTTTACATTAAGTGATTATTCTACCTTGTTGGGAATGTTTGATACATATTGAGCATTTAGCTTTGGGTGAGAAGGTGATTTTTTAGCATCGTTTTGAATTGGGGTACAGGCAGGGTTTCTTTGGCAATGACAGGTAATGAATTCCAAATTTTCGTGCCTTTTATATGCATTGAGTTTTTACATAGAGTTAGATGGACACGGGAAACATCGAGGAGTGATCTGTGTCTAGTGTTATGGTCATGTGTCCTGTTAAAATTGGTAAGGAGAAGTTTGAGTGGTGGGTTAATATTTGCATAGAGTGTTCTATGTATGTAATAGGCACAGTAAAAAGTATGGATGTTTTGTATGGTGAGTAAGTTTAGGTTTTTGAATATTGGTGGAATATGTAGTTGAGGTGGTTTATCGCACTTATGCGTGCAATGAAGGTTCTCTGCACATTTTCAAGGTCAGCAATTTCACCCGCCTTGAAAGGTGCAGTTAGTGTGCAGCAATATTCCAGCCTAGATAGAACAAGCGATCTGTAAAGTGTCAACATGGGCTTGGCATCCCTGGTTTTGAAGGTTCTCATTATCCATCCTGTCATTTTTCGAGCAGATGCAATTGCTACATTGTTATGGTCCTTGAAGGTGAGATCCTCTGACATGATCACTCCCAGGTCTTTGACATTAGTTTTTCGCTCCATTTTGTGGTTGGAATTAGTTTTGTACTCCGATGAGAATTTAATTTCTTCACGTTTTCCGTATCTGAGTAATTGAAATTTCTCATCATTGAACTTCATATTGTTTTCTGCAGCCCATTTAAAGATTTGGTTTATGTCTGCTTGGAGTCTTGCAGTGTCTTCAACGGTGGACACTGTCATACAGATTCGGGTGTCATCTGCAAAGGAAGACACAGCACTGTGGCTTATATCCCTGTCAATGTCTGATATGAGGATGAGGAATAGGATGGGAGCAAGTACTGTGCCTTGTGGAACAGAGCTTTTCACAGTAGCTGCCTCAGACTTTACTCTGTTGACTACTACTCTTTGTGTTCTACGTGTTAGGAAATTATAAATCCATCTACCAACTTTTCCTGTTATTCCTTTATCACGCATTTTGTGTGCTATTACACCATGGTCACACTTGTCAAAGGCTTTGCAAAATCTGTGTATATAACATCTGCATTCTGTTTATCTTCTAGAGCATCCAGGACCTTGTCGTAGTGGTCCAGTAGTTGGGACAGACAGGAGCGGCCTGCTCTAAACCCATGCTGTCCTGGGTTGTGCAATTGATGGGTATCAAGATGGGTGGCGATCTTGCTTCTTAGAACCCTTTCAAAGATTTTATGATATGGGACGTTAGCGCAATTGGTCTGTAGTTTTTTGCTATTGCTTTACTGCCCCCTTTGTGGAGCGGCGCTATGTCTGTTGTTTTTAGTAGCTGCGGACGATCCCAGTGTCCATGCTCCTCTCCATAGGATGTTAAAAGCATGTGATAGGGCTTTTGCAGTTCTTGATGAACACGGAGTTCCATGAGTCTGGGCCTGGAGCGGAGTGCATGGGCATGTCATTTATTGCCTTTTCAAAGTCATTTGGCGTAGTGATGATGTCAGAAAGGCATGCGTCTGTCAAGTTCTGTGGCACTCTCATGAAAAATCATTTAGGTTTTCGATTTTCAGTCTGGTTAGTGGCTCGCTAAAGACTGAGTCATACTGGGATTTAAGTAACTCACTCATTTCCTTGCTGTCATCTGTGTAGGACCCATCCGGTTTAAGTAGGGGCCCAATACTGGTTGTTGTTCTCGACTTTGATTTTGCATAGGAAAAGAAATACTTAGGTTTCTTTCAATTTCATTTATGGCTCTTAGTTCTTCCTGTCTCTCTTGATTCCTATAAGATTCCTTTAGTTTTAATTCGATGTTTGCTATTTCTCTG
>WNWK01031597.1:0-22592 GCA_009830355.1 Cherax destructor
CCCCAATTCAAAACGATGCTAAAAACCACCTTCTCACCCAAAGCTAATTGCTCAATATCAAACATTCCCAGCAAAGTAGAATAATCACTTAACGTAAAAACCTGACTAATCGATTGAATGTAAAACCTGTTATGAATATTACATACTTAGCTAATTATTTCCACAACACTTATATTATAATGACCACGTAAACTAACTGCAATGCAATTAATTGTTTTAAATTGTTATCTCACTCAATTAGTTGCATTGCTACAATTAATTGATATGTTCAACTTATATTCAAACTTTATAACTTAGATATGCAACTTTACTTATTTTATAAATTATCAACCATAACTTTTTACCATGTAGTCTAGAATTAAGTAGTCCTAAGAATGCCTGCAATGCACAGCATATTAGGGGCTTTTGGCATGTACATCTCATTAATAACTAAGTAATAACTATGTATAACTAGGTCTACCATATATAACTGTACAATGTTTCAATAAAGTATTTTATTTTATTTTATTTTTATAGTCTGCCCAAAATGCCTCGGTGTGATAACGGCTTTCTTTGCACTTAGCAAATCAATATTGTAATTACACATTGTAAACTATGCATGGAAATAGACTCCTTATAGCATGTCAGTCACACATTGTAAACTATACAAAGAAATAGATTTGAATTTGAATTGTTCAGTAAATAATTTGTAATGGCCATATACAGTTTGATTTGAACATATAATGCTAGCTGGCAAGACTACCAGGTCATTGAGCAGTGTGTTAACCTTCAGCAGATAGTGATTAACCATTCTGCATAAGTATACACAGTTTTAGCTCACTTTTTAAACCCACATATTCCTATATGGGAAGGTTTTCAGACAAATGATACTGTAATTAAGTCCTTGTTCTGTGCAACAGTTGCTAGAAACTTTTATTGAGGAAATGTCTAGTTCATTCTGCATTTACAAGTATCACAATATAAGAGTTCTTGTAGTATTTCCTGGCTTGAATTTACCTGCTTACTTTGGCAGAGGTCAGTGGAACTCTCCCAAGACTCAAAGCAAGACAGGTGGTGCTGGTTGGACTCCAGTTGTCCCGACTTCTTCCACTGGAGGATTTCGTTCACCGATGCCAGGACAACCCATGACTGCTGCAGGAGCCCAGCCTCCTGCGGCTCAGTGGAGTGGAGGTATGCAGATGGGTGCGGCCTTTCCTCAGCAACCCATGGTAAGTTGACTCAAAAAAAATTTCACTGGAATTTAGATTTACAGTGTAATCAAATGCACTGTACATCATCTTTAGTGTTTATTTACAAATTAAATAATATTTGTGTATTTTTGATTTGGCAAAAATTGTGTATTATGTTTATTATACTCCTTTCACATTTTCACATTATTGGTGCTGTTGTACACTTACATGTAGACTAATTCTGGTGAATCACTTCAGTAGTTGCTGCTGCTTTGTTTTATTCTAAAACTACCACTTTCTGCTCAGCCTAACCTTCCACACATACCAGACCCCATTCTTACCCTATAACCCATTCAGAGAAGACCCCTCTTGCTTGAAAGTCCAGAATACAACTGTTTTTAATATACAACAATGGTCAGTTAGACAACCTACATGAGGGGAAATGGTTGAACTGCTAGTCTAGAATAGAGGAAGAGGAGGAAGGTGATAAGACATACCTAGTGTTTATTATGTAAGACTTGTGGGAAATGAAGGCCTATGAAGATTGTTCTACAGATTTAAGTGATCGACAGATAGGAAAAATTCCTAAGCATTCACCTTAACAGCAAGCTATAAGCTCAACATGTACATACGGCTAATTTCTAAGATAATGTCCTAGAAAGTGAGAATTCCTTCTAAAATATGCTACTGTATAGGGTCATTCCATGTCAGGTGGACCAGTTTTGAAAGTAGTCCCCACCTGACCATCTCCATTTTCGATAAACTTTTATACAAACGTTGGCATATACTACAGTGAACCCTCCGTTATCGCCGATTTCTAATTTAGCAGAGTTTTTTTCGTCAAAATATTGGCTCCGTTTTTGTTGATTTCCTCCATTTTCGTCGATGGTATGGAACCTGTCCAGTGCCCAGTGCACACACAAAGTCCTCTCCCACACATACTCAGGCAGTGTTGTGTTGTTTCTCGGTGAGTGAACATATCCTGTGAGGTCATATGAAACATTTTGTAATAATCCATTGTTTTTGGCACTTGTTTATTGTGTGTGATTGCTAAATAAGCCACCATGGGCCCAAAGAAAGCTAGTGCCAGTCCTTTGATAAAGAAAGTGAGGAACACCATAGAATTAAAGAAAGAAATCGTAGCAAAGTACCAAAGTGGAGTCGATAAAGGCTATAGCACCAGCCAGCGATAAGTGTAGCATTAACAGTGTAGCAAGTAAGTTAAGCGATATAAAAATGACGACACAAAACTTAACTCCTCCATTGTTGTTTGAGGTATATAGGGGCACTGAGACCAATGCTGCCCTCTGCCACCATCTCTTCCAAGGTAAGTGTAAATATTTCTTATTTATAAAGTGTGAATATTTCTTATTTATAAATTAGTGTAAATATTTCTTATTTATAAATTAGTGTAAATATTTCTTATTTATAAATTAGTGTAAATATTTCTTATTTATAAATTATGTACTACATTGTTTCAGTGTGAATAGTGGTGGTGGCTTCTGCTTCCACCCACCACCAATACTATATGTACGGCTTATGGTCAGTGGTCATTATAAACACAACAACAATTAACACACTACCACCAGTCCTCACTTTTGTAATGACATATTTTATTCATTCTAGAGTATATATCATGTTTCTATGTTATTAATATTGTTTATTATGTCATATTAGATGAATTGTGATAGATAAATATGCATAGAGCTGATATTAGTGTCATATTGAAGCATTTTGTCCTGCCTCCAAACAAACTCGCCTCCCTCTCTCCTCCTCCTCTGTCTTCCATACACCAACAAGAGTCACCAATAAAGGTAAGTGTGATGTTAAATGTTCATTCTTTTCTGTATGTAAATCTCTATTTAATCTCTAAAAAAAAATATTTTTTGTTAATACTCCTGGGTGTCTGAAACAGATTAATTGGATTTACATTATTTCTTATGGGGAAATGGTTTTGGTTTTGGCTGATCCCTCTGGAACGGATTAAGCACGAAAACCGAGGGTCCACTGTACATACTGGTATCTGTCGTTAAGATAAGATTTTAGGTAATCATGGGAATGTCCTCTGATACCATAATGATTTAGTTTTAGGTGCAGGAGATTGTGGTCGACTGTATCAAATGCTTTTCGTAGGTCAATGAAGAGCCCCAGGGGATATTCATTTTTATCGAGAGCTGTACATGTATATAAGTTCAAGCATTTGTATAATAGCATCATTCATACTTTTTTTTTTTCTAAACCCAAACTGGCAGGGGTTAAGTATGTTGTTGGATATAAGGTAGGAGTAAAATCGTTTGTGTATTTTTTCGAATACTATTTTAGAAAGTAAGGGCAAGTTTGATATGGGTCTATAGTTGTTCAAGTCAGTTGGATCACCTCCTATGAGGATCGGGGTAACCCTTGTTGTCTTGAGTATAGATGGGAAGGTTGGGGATGCTACAGATTTGTTAAACATTGTTGCAATAATGGGTGACAGCACATGTGCAGGTTTTTTACGTATATGAATGGTGGCAAGTTATTCAGATCTCCTGCTTTGTTTTATAATGATTTAATGATAAGTGAGACTTCAGTAGAATTAGTTGGAGATACATATATAGTATTTGGGTAGTTGCCAGTGAGGTAGTTTATCGGCTGGGTATTTGAGCTAGGAATTTTACTTGCTAGCTTTGATCTTCCAGTAGAGAAGAAGATAGAGTGGACCCTTGAAATTCATCCCTCTTGAATATCGTGAAATTTGAAAATCGGCAACTTTTTTCGCCATAATATTGGCTTGATTTTCGTGATTTGGCTTAGAAATCGGCGGTCGTATGAAACGCGTCCAAGCGGCCTTCCAGCTGCCGTGGGCACACAAACACCATTCAGAGTCAGTCTGGCATTGTATCTCGGCGAGTGACGATCACCTCATGCATTCATACGATATATTTTTTAATATTTCATTCGTTTTAGTGCTTGCAACTGCTAAATAAGCCACCATGGGCCCAAAGAAAGCTCCTAGTGCCAGGTCTTTGCTAAAGAAGGCAAGAAATATGATAGAATTAAAAAAAGATCACACCAGACAGGGTACTTCCCCACACCAAGCAGGGTACTTCCCCACACCAGGCAGGGTACTTCCCCACACCAGGCAGGGTACTTCCCCACACAAACCAGCCAGGGTACTTCCCCACACAAACCAGCCAGGGTACTTCCCCACACAAACCAGCCAGGGTACTTCCCCACACAAACCAGCCAGGGTACTTCCCCACACAAACCAGCCAGGGTACTTCCCCACACAAACCAGCCAGGGTACTTCCCCACACAAACCAGCCAGGGTACTTCCCCACACAAACCAGCCAGGGTACTTCACCACACAAACCAGCCAGGGTACTTCCCCACACAAACCAGCCAGGGTACTTCCCCACACAAACCAGCCAGGGTACTTCCAACCGCCGGATCACAAACCAGCCAGGGTACTTCCCACACAAATTAGCCAGGGTACTTCCCCACACAAACCAGCCAGGGTACTTCCCCACACAAACCAGCCAGGGTACTTCCCCAAACAAACCAGCCAGGGTACTTCCCCACACAAACCAGCCAGGGTACTTCCCCACACAAACCAGCCAGGGTACTTCCCCACACAAACCAGCCAGGGTACTTCCCTACACCAAGCTCAAACAAATATCTTATTTTAGGTTAATATAGACATTTTCATTACTCTATCTATGATATTTTCTTCAAAATTATATATAAGAAACACGTTACAAATCATATAGCATATAAACATTGATACAATGTTTATATGCTATCGAGTGGTGAGTGGGGTGGAGAGTAAACATTACGTTTTCTCTGCAGCGTTAGAGAAAACTGTAAATCTGGCTTCTGGTGCAGTAACCGCCCTTCATACGCGTTTGTTTACAATTCTCGGCATGAATTATTCATTACTTCTCCCTTTGTTTATGATGGCATCTAAAGGTAGTTGTTAGAAACGATTAAACTCAGTAAACATGGTAATAATATGGCTGTGTAGTGTAGCCCAGGGGGAAAAGGGCTACATACGTGTACCTACATCTACAGGCTACCTACACTGAATTCCTACAAATAAATACTACACACCTTTCTCCCTACATTAAGACTACAAATATTTTAAAGTAAGTAATGAATGTACTGTGGCAGTAAAAGACAAAGAAGGGAAGTAACCCCAGAAAAGGACTTGGTACTTGAAGTTTATGGAAGGGAATTCCCCTTCCAAACAATAGTAACTCTTCCATCCTCTACCCTCCTCCCGTCTTCCACACAACAACTCTTCAATAAAGGTAAGTGTCATGTTATTATTGTTTTATTCTTTGTCTCATTGTTTTCTGTGTAGATAAATGTACATTTCATGTAAAAAAAAAAAAAAAATTTAATACTTTTGGGTGTCTGAAACGGATTAATTTGATTTACATTATTTCTTATGGGGAAAATGGTTTTGAAAATAGTGAATTTTGAATTTCAAGGGTCCACTGTATTAAATTTGTTGGCCGTGTCAATAGGTTGTATGTGAGGTTCATCTGGTTTAGTTAAGTTTATCTCTGTTTCCAGACGGTTTCCTAGAGCCCAAAATTTTGGAGAGGGTTTGCCAGGTACTTTTCATTTCGCTTTTTATTTCAATAAATCTATATTCGTAACATACATTTGTTTTGATTTTCGTATTAGTTTTGTGAGTACTGATGTGTATCGTTTAGCCAGTTCTTTAGTAATCAGGCCTAATCTGAACTGCTTTTCAAGTTGGTGCTTTTTATCAATAGATTTGAGGATACTATTTGTTAGCTATGGGTTGTATAGTCTCTTTTCTGTGATCTGCTTCGTTTTGATTGGACAATGCATGTTATAGAGGTTTAGGGTTTTATGTAAAAAAGTTTTGACATCTTTGTCAATATTATTGCTGTCAGCTAGCTCAATCAATATCACCTAGTGCTAATATTAAATTGTTTACCGATGTCTCATCATGCAGGCGAAATGAGATCTTTCTGGTTTCTTGAGGCAGTTTACATGAGTTGGTTATGAGAAAAGTAGGGTAATGGTCTGTAGTGTTGTCTGTGATTATACCTGCTTGTAATGGGGATATCGTGTTGGTCCAGATACATATAGTCAAGTAGTGAGGCACTTGTCTCAGAGATTCTTGTTGGCTTAGTTATAGAGGGTAGCAACAAGCAGTTGTTCATAGTGTTTGTGAAATCAGCTACTGGAGGGTCAGTTGCTTGGATGAGGTTTATATTGAAGTCTCCTGTAAGTATAAGGTGGTGTTTATTCAACTCTGACTCAGTTATCGTTTCTAAGGTTACTGCTAAAAGTGTGTGTATTAGTTTGGTAGTCTGTAGATTGCTCCAACTGTTAGAGGTTTCTTAAGGTTTTTTGATGTGAATTTAGCTATTATGTATTATGTGGAGTGATTAACATTTAAGATGAATACAGATATTAATAATAATATTTTATTTTGACATGACACATGTATGTACAAAGTAGTATAATACAGTGGACCCTCGGTTAACGAATACCTCGGAAATCGTGCAATTATGTAAGTATAATTTTGTAAGTTCTTGTGGAAGTGTATTTTTGGGGGTCTGAAATAGACTAACCTACGTGAAATTTTTCCTTAAGGGAGTAAATTCGTTCGGTAATGGCACTTGAGCAGACTTCAGGAGTGAAGTTTTTACGAAACTCGGGGGTCCACTGTAGTTGGGTGAACATCCCAAAACCCCCTTTATATGCAGAACATTTCTGGTAAACTTCAAATTAACTTGAGATTAATTAGGCAATAACAGTACATATGTTCATTAGATGAGTTACAATGAATACAAGAGAAATGAGTATTCTATTAAGTCATGCTATATGGCTTTAATAAGTCTTGTAGAGAAGACATATAGTTTTTATTATTTACCTTAGGCAGATACAATGGAGTGATTAACATTTGAGATGAATACAGACATTGAGAGCAAGTATATATTGATTACATTGATGAAAAGTTTTACTTATGTTCATGATATTAAGTAAATGCATGTTTAGTTTTTACATATGTATTTATGATGGGCTGGGATAGGTTAAGGAGATAAGGTGTTTTTTAACTGTAGTTTTAAAAATGCTAGCTGAACCAGTGGTTCTGGAGATTTCTGGCAGAAACTTCCAGATTTTGAGCCCTTTTATGTATAATGAGTTTTTGAAAAAGATTTAGCCTTTCACGGGAAATGTCAGAGGTTTTTGTGCCCTATTTTGTGTCCTATTGCAACTGTCAAGAAAGCGTTTCAGGTCGGGATTTATATTAGAATTGATTGTTCTGTAAATGTAGGTTGCACAGTAGTACGAGTGAATGTTTTGTATAGTGAGTAGGTTTAAGTCTTTGAAGAGTGGGGGGGGGTGTTCTCTAGCAGTGGATTGTGTGATCATTTGCACTGCGGCTTTTTGTGTTATTATTGATTTTAGGTGGTTTTTCATTGTGGAACCACAGGCACAAATAGCATAGGTGAAGTATGGGTAGATCAGTGAATAGTATAGTGTAAGTAGTGCTGTTTGTGATATACCTGGAGAGGGTTTCGGGGGTCTACTCCCCCTGACGGAAAATTTCTAGGGCTCCACATTGACAGCTGTCTTAAATTTCAGACCCACATACAGCATATTTCCAAAAAAATCTCCTAAACAGTAGGCATTCTCTCTAAGATATGGTACTATGTACCACAAATGGCACTTCTTGCTCTTTACCACTCTCTCATCTACCCTTACCTCACCTATGGAATTTGTTTATGGGGTTCAACCACAGCAAATCACCTTAAACCTTTAATTATACAACAGAAAGCTGCTGTGAGAACGATTACAAACTCCTGCACCAGGCAACACACCCCACCGCTATTTAAGAGCTTGAACCTGCTTAACATACAAAATATCCACTTATATTATTGTGCCTACTACATACACAGAACATTATTCTCCAATATAAACCCTCTCAAACTCCTTGAGAACTACAATGGAATGCACTTACATAACACAAGACACAAAACACTCTTTGATATCCCTTGTGTCCATCTCTCCCTATGCAAAAATACAATGCATATAAAGGGCCCTAAGATCTGAAATTCATTGCCTGAAAATACAAAGGGCCCCTTCCTGCGCACCAATTCAAGTCACTACAGTGGACCCCCGAGTTTCGTAAACCCCGGAAATCGTACATTTATGTAAGTATAATATTGTAAGTGCTTGTGGAAAAGTATTTTTGGGGGTCTGAAATAGACTAACCTACGTGACATTTTTCCTTAAGGGAGTAAATTCGTTAGGTAATGGCACTTGAGCAGACTTCAGGAGTGAAGTTTTTACGAAACTCGGGGGTCCACTGTATTTAGAACTCGCCTCATCTCCCAAAACTAACAACACAAACACTATACTATACTATTGCCACCATCAACCCAAAAATTGCCAAATTTATAAGATTATTTCAAAACTAAAATGGTCTCAATCTCATTATGTATAATGTGCTAAAATATAATACTGTAACCTGTTATTCAACTACTTGTTAATTTAATTACTGCTGAACTGCTACTACCTCTGTTGATATATTAAAAACATTGTTCAATTTGAACCAACTATGTTATGTATGTCTAGTACAGTGGACCCTTGAAAATCGTGATTAATCCGTTCCTGAGAGGCCGCCGATTTTCAAAATGGACGATTTTCAAAACTATTTTCCCCATAAGAAATAATGTAAATCAAATTAATCCATTCCACACACCCAAAAGTATGTAAAAAAATTTTTTTTTTTTTTTTACATAAAATGTACATTTATCTACACAGAAAACAATGATATATATACTGTACATAGTACAAAATAGTAATAAATTGACACTTACCTTTATTGAAGAGTTGTTGTGTGGAAGAAGGAAGGAGGGGAGAAGGTGGTGGAGGTGTTGCTAGTGTTTGGAAGGGGAATCCCTTTCCATGAACACTTCAGGTACCAAGTCCTTTTCTGGGGTTACTTCCCTTCTTTGTTTTTTAATGGCACTAGGACCAGGTTGAGAGTCACTGGATTCCTTTCTTGCAAAATAACTGTCCAGAAAGGTCTGTTTCTGGCGGTTCTTTAAAATGTCCCTAAAATGTGACAAGACAGTGTCATTGAACATGTCACACACACGGCCTGCAACAGCTTTGTCAGGGTGATGCTCCTCCACAAATTTTTCCATCCTAGTCCACATTGTACACATCTCCTTAATCTCTGAAGAAAGCAACTTCTTCCTTCTCCCTTCCTCCTCCTCTGAAGCAATTTTCTGAGCTTTGGTCTGTTGTTCTTGCAGCTCTTCAGTGGTTAGTTCTTCATTGTGGTCCACCAACAACTCTTCCACATCCTCACCACTAACCTCCATCCCCATGGACGTCCCCAATTCCACATTTTTTTCCACAACTGGCATAGGGCTGTCAGTCATCCCCAAACCCTTCAAAATCCCTCTTTTCAACACAATCTGGCCACAGTGGTCTCCAAGCAGAGTTCATTATCCTGGGAGTCACTTCCTGCCAAGCCTTACCTATAAGGCGTATGCAATGCACGATATTGAAGTGATCTTTCCAGAACTCTCTTAGGGTCAAAGTACTGCCTGAGGTTATGTCAAAACACCTTTGAAACATTGCTCTGGTGTAGAGTTTTTTGAAGTTTGAAATGACCTGCTGGTCCATGGGCTGGAGGAGAGGAGTGGTATTAGGGGGCAAGAACTTCTCTTTGATTAACTTAAAATCCTTCACCATTTGCTCTTCCATGTCTGGAGGATGACCAGGAGCATTGTCTATTACCAGGAGGCACTTAAGTGGCAATTTATTTTCCAGGAGGTATTTCTTCACACTGGGGCCAAACACTTCATTGAACCAATCAAGGAAAATTTCCCTGGTGACCCATGCCTTACTGTTAGCCTTCCAAAACACACACAAATTAGCCTTGGCAACACTGTACTTCTTGAACACTCTGGGATTTTCAGAGTGATACACGAGTAAAGGCTTCACTTTGAAATCACCACTAGCATTGCCACACAACATGAGACTTAGCCTGTCTTTCATAGGCTTGTGTCCTCGCAGTGCCTTTTCCTCCTGAGTAATGTAGGTCCTCTTTGGCATTTTCTTCCAAAAGAGGCCTGTTTCATCACAATTGAACACTTGTTGGGGTTTGAATTGTTCAGACTCTATGTACCCCTTGAATTCATGAAAAAAAATTTCAGCCGCACATTTGTCAGAACTTGCAGCCTCTCCATGCCTTACAACATTGTGTATGCCACTTCACTTCTTGAAATTTTCGAACCAGCCTTTGCTTGGTTCCAGGACTTTTCTTTGAGATCATCATGCAACTGCCTTGCCTTTTCGCAAATTATTGACTGTGTAAAACTATCTCCTGCTAACTCTTTTTGTCTGATCCACAAAAGCAACAACTTCTCAACTTCTTCGATTATTTGCGATCTCTTTTTCGTTAGCATATTCACCCCTTTCGCAACATCAGCTTCCTTGATTTCCTTTTTCTTCAACAAGATGGAAGTGATGGTTGAATGGGCCTTCCCATACATCCTGGAAAGCTCCGCCACACGTACACCACTTTCATATTTTTCTATGATCTCTTTCTTAACTTCTATTGTGTTTCTCACTTTCTTTGCCACAGGGCTGGCACTAGGAGCTTTCTTTGGGCCCATGGTAGCTTATTTAGCAGTTGCAAGCACTAAAACGAATGGAATATTGACAAAATGTATGGTATGAATGCGTAGGTGGTGGCGTGGGTGGTGGTCACTCGCTGGTAAACAATGGCACACTGACGCTCAATGTGTTTATGTGCCCAGGCGGCGGGGAGGCCACGCGGACGCGTTTCAGACGACCGGCGTTTTTCAAGGAAACGGACGATTTTCAAGTCGATTTTTTGCCGAAAAAAGAGGACGATTTTCAAATTTGCCGATTCTCAAGGGAGACGATTTTCAAGGGTCCACTGTAGATACTATTCCTATCACTATTGACAAACATCATTCACTCAATTCTTGTAGTGGTACAGTCATTTTACCCCACACCATTGTCCAATGGAATTTCCAGACATGTGATGATGACATTTTGGAGCAGCTTGAGCTCCAAGAACTCCCTATCCTTAAAGTTGACACTTTTGTCCTCCCTGCCAATAAGCGAAGACGTTTTCCTTGCAATATAGCTCGTTTAACATTTGACTGCCGTGAACTTCCACTCTCGGTTTACATTGCAGGTTATCGTTTGCAAGTTTGAAAGATGACCCCTACACCGCAAAAGTGTAGAAACTGCTGCCGTTTTGGTCATCCAGCGAAATATTGCAGGTCCATGGCCGAATGCCCAGTCTGTGGTGCAGACGACCATGCCAGTTCTTCTTGTAATCTACCTCCCTCTTGCCTTAACTGTCATGAGGCGCATCCATCGTACTCTCGCCGTTGTCAGGTTTACCTGAATGAGCGGGAAATCTGTTGTCTCAAAGAGGCGGAAGGCTTCTCATAGGCTATGGCCATCTCTTATCTACACCTTCAAAGGAGACTTCCCCGTGTTTCCTATTCTCGCATTGCTAAACGTCGCCCCACTTCTGGGGTCCCAACTTCCACGGCTTCTTCTGTGGTTACAGCATCCTCAGTCACCAGTCTTGAATCCTTTTGCTGTTCTTGGCTCTGAGGTCCCTACCTCGGCATCCCATACTGTCCACACCCCTTCCTCTACTCACTCGCACAGTTCTGTGTCTACACGCCCTCATCCACCACCTAAGTCTCAGCGCCCCCCTTCTTCTCATAAGTCCGGCAAAAAATCCCCATTGCTGGGTTCTTAGCCTCCGACTAGTTCTGTAACGTGTGTGGAGGTTCATCCTCCTCCTCGTACACTATCTTCATCCCCTGTTCCCTCCCAAGTTCCTTCCTTGACTGTCCCTCCCCAGGCCACTTCCACTCCTGTCCCCTCCCAAGCCCCTTCGACAGTTTCCTCTTCTATCTCCTCGCCCTCTACTTTAGTACAGTCTATAGTCTCCCCGATGGTTGCTCACTCTCCTTCCATTTCTAATGTAGTCCCGCATTCTGCATCTTTGTCTTCGAAAATCTGAAGCTATCCAGAATTTATGCAGAGTCTGGAACGTTGATGGACACCGCTCCACCTTCGGTTCCTCCTCCTCTCTCTTCTCCGTCTACACCCTCCTTCCTTCACAGCGTCCCACTCCCTCTGATTACGAGTCTTCCCTGCCTCCACACGTGGACTTTTCTAACCCTAGTCCATAGATACCTCTAACTTCGACTTCTATCTTTCTCTCTATAAATCATGGCTTGTTTGCAGTGGAATATCTGAGGCCTCAGGGGTGAGCTTCAGGTGTTGCTCTCCCAGTTTTACAATGTTGGGGTCTGTTTGCAAGAACCCAAATTACAATCCCTGTTATCCGGCCCTTTTTAGGCTATGATTTGTTGTATTCATCGGATCCTTTTCCGATGGAACATTTAATGAAAGTCTCTTCTTATACGCACTGGTGTTCCATACCGTCAGCTCTATGTTCATTCTTCTCTACATTACACCACAGCCCGTATCCACTTGAATAAGTGGTATACACTCTGTTCTTTATATCTTTCCCCTTCGCGGGCATTGTCTATCCCAGATGTTGATTTTCTGGTTTCTTCCTTGCCGCCACCCCTTCTATTACAGGCAGATTTTACGCACATTTTTCTTGGGAGGATGCACTGTACTACCCGTTCCAGTTGAGAGCATTAGTCTTCTCTTTTCCTCATGTTTTAAATACGGTTGTACTTCATTTACCCATTTTGATCTCTCATTCATTTCTCCTGTCTCCTGCATCGATCTTTCCATCTGCTCTTCATCAACTGTCCTTGACTTCACCTGGTCTGTCCTCCCGGACTTACATGACAGCGATCATTTCCCAATCATCCTTAAGTCCCCTTCGTATTTTCCACCTCCTCGTAGCCAATGCTGGCAATTTGACCGGGCAAAATGGGACCTTTACGCACATCTTACTGCCTTTCATGAGGGTCCTTCCTCGTCCTCCATTGATGAGGTTTTACATCTCTTTTCGTCCTCCGTCTTCACAGCAGCTTCACATTCTATCCCCCAAACCTCGGGCAAGCATTCTCAGAAGTGCGTACCTTGGTGGTCTTCTGCTTGTGCTCGGGCAGTACGTTTGAAACGCTCTGCGTGGGGCAGGTATCGGTATAACAGAACCACAGAGAGACTCCTTCATTTTAAGCAGAAGAGAGCAATTGCTCGCCGTGTCATACGTAACGCTAAACGCACTTGCTGGCGAGATTACGTTTCTACTGTCACTTCGGCTTCCTCAATAAGTGCAGTCTGGAAGAAAGTGCGGAAATTGAGTGGTAAATTCTCCCCCGACCCTACTCCTGTTCTTCAGGTTGCCGGTGTCGATATAGCACACCCTCTTGTCGTTGTCACTGAAATTGGTAATCATCTGGTCTGCATTTCTCAGGGGCTCCATCTATACCCCTCGTTCCTTTCTTCTAAGTCTGCCAGCGAATTAAAGCCCTTAGATTTTTCTTCTCTCAGAGAAGAATCTTATAATGTGCCTTTTACCCTTCAAGAACTGGAGGCAACACTCTCTGCTTGCCGATCATCGGCAACTGGGCCAGACGGCATACATATCCTTATACTACAGCATTTACATCAGTCTGCTCTTACTGTCCTCTTACGACTCTTCAATCTTATATGGTCGCAAGGAGTTCTTCCCCAGCTGTGGAAGTCTGCTATTGTTCTCCCTTTTCGCAAACCGGGTACTATCGGGACTGATACTTCCCACTACCATCCCATCGCTCTTACCAGTGCAGTTTGCAAGGTGATGGAACGTCTAGTTAATAGACATTTGATGTGGTATTTAGAGACGCACAATAGTCTCTCCACTAGTCAATATGGCTTTCATAAGGGCTGTTCTGCCATTGACCCCTTACTGCGCTTGGATACGTATATTCGAAATGCCTTTGCTAATAACCACTGAGGGTTTTCGCCATCTTTTCGACCTGGAGAAGGCTTATGACACAACGTGGAGGTATAATATCTTGGCCCAGGCCCACTCCTTAGGCCTCCAAGGCAAACTACCATTTTTCCTTAAGGCCTTCTTAACTGAAAGACATTTCCGTGTCCGAGTTGGTAATCAGCTTTCCCCGGAATTTGTCCATGCTGAAGGTGTTCCCCAAGGTTGTGTTCTGAGCACAACACTCTGCTTGCTATAAATAATCTGGCATCTGTTCTCCCATCAACTATTTGGTCAGTCGCTTTATGTGGATGACTTTGCTATAGCTTGTCGGGTGCTGACTGCCACCTCATTGCAGTTTCCTCCAGCATGCCATCAACCGGGTTTCCGATTGGGCCACCACCACGGGTTTAAATTTCTAGTGGCAAAACTCTCAAATTACGTTAACTAGACGTTCAGTGGTCTCTGATCATCCGTTGTACCTATATGGCTCACGTATCCCAGAACATGTAGTTTCGGTTTTTCTGTCAAACCTCTTTCATGGGGGCGCTGCATCGTTTTAGCTACTCTCCTCTGCCTGCATTCAGCCCTAATTTTATCGAAACTTGATTATGGTGACCAGATATATTCAGCGGCCTCCGCTGCTACTCTTTCTAGCCTTAATCCCATACATCACCAGGGATTGCGTTTATGCCTTGGTGCATTTCGTTCTTCCCCAGTTGAGAGCCTCTGTGTAGATGCGAACATTCCATCCTTGTCCGATCGTCGTGATGCACATTGCATTCGCCATTATGTTCGCTCCCATGACATCCGCAATCCTTCCATGTATAGGATTGTCACAGATGTTAGTAGGCGCTCTTTATTTGTCTGTCGCCCCTGTTTACTTCGTCCCTTTTTCCTTCGTCTACATTCACTCTTGTCTTCCCTTCAGCTACCACCTTTATACGTTCATGTGACATCTCCCTTTCCCCTACCCCCTTTGGAATTTTCTGCTGTCCGTGTCTGTTCTATTCCTCTACCTTGCGCGAAAGCCCGCCTACCTACGGCGGCTTCTCGCTCTTTTTTTCTAGACCACTTCCGTTCTCATTCCAATGCCATCGCAGTATACACCGATGGTTCAAAGTCATCTGACGGCGTCGGATTCGCAGCAGTGTTTCCGGACAGCGTCGTGCGAGGGCATCTATTACCCTCGACTAGCATATCTATGGCTGAATTGTATGCCATTCTTGTGGCACTTATCCGTATTACATCTATGCCTGTGTCACCATTTGTGGTCGTTTCAGACTCCCTTAGTGCTTTACAGGCTATCCGTAAAATTGATGTACCTCACCCCCTAGTTCTTCGTATCCAACTTTGGTTATGCCATATCTCTAGCAAGCACAAAGATATTGTTTTTTGTTGGGTCCCTGGTCATGTTGACGTACAGGGCAATTGAACAGGCAGACACTCTGCTCGGTCAGCATGTACACTGACCTTCCAGTTTCATGAGAGTGTTCCTTTACTCGGACTATTTGCGTCATTGCTCCACCTTCGTTGACAATCGTTGGTCTGACCCGCTAAATAACAAAGCCATTCAAAACCGAGATAGGTTTCTGGGCCTTCTTGTCACCATGTCGAGGTTGGGAGACTCCACTACTCCCGTCTTGCATGAACACTGCTTACTCACGGATCTCTGGAGAGCTCCTGCCCCCTCTGTGAGCACTGTCAGGGTTTCCCGTGTCTGTTCGACATATTCTGTTGACTGCCCACTATATCAAAGCCGCGACTCCAACGCTCTTCGTTTTCGCCCCTTTACCTCCATTCTTGCTCATGGACCCTCCTTTAATCCTGACTCTCTCATTGACTTTTTGACAGAAACTGACTTTTCTATACAAACCTGAGATTATACCTTTGCATCCTCAGTCCCTTCTACTGATTTCTTGCTACTCATCCCTGCACTATCCCCTGCCCTGCTGCCTCCATACCCACTAATCATCCATCTCCTTACAATCCATTCTCCTGCATCTGTCCTGCCCTGCTGTATAACCCTGTGATTAGCCTTGATATAATAATAATAATATATGATACATTGATATGATACATTGATGATGAAGGTTAACATAAAATACAGTGGACCACTGGTATTCGTTTAAATCATTCCAGAATGCTGTTCAAGTGCGTTAACATTTGTTTCCATAAGGAATAATGTAAATTAGCTTAGTCCTTTTAGATCCCCAAAAATACACTTACAAAAGCACTTACAAAAATACACTTACATAATTGTTCGAGTTTGGAGCAGTACAAACACTGGGGGTCCACTGTACTAGAAGTTTGAGAGATAACAAATACACAGGTGAGTATGTCAGCAAATAAATATTGAGACTTCATCCAGCTCCTCACAGTTGGGACATGTACCCAGCATACAACAGGCATTACCACTCTACAGCATGGTGATGCTGGAACAGAAAACTAACTGCTTTGGGATCTTTAGTTTACCTTTTGATACCTTTGAAGGGCTTTAAGTTTTTTCCTACTCCCACAGCCTTAACCTGGACCAGGCTTGCACTCATGAGCTCTTTTCCTAATTCCTTTTAGGAAGGAACCAAGGGTCACTGATCCTATGGAAATAAACATGTAATGATGAGCAGGTTCACTGTACTTTCCTCTTTGGTTATAACGTCTTAAGTTATTAAAAATAATGTTGTGGCAGTAGGTGGTATTGCTTTATTAAGCCAGCTGTAGCTTTTCTACGTTTTAGTTATTTAGCTCCTTTTTCTGAAGGAGAGTGTAGTAAAATAAATTAATCATATCAGTTTATACACAACCCGCACATAGGAAAGAGTAGCTTACGACAAAGTTTGTCTGACTTGGACCATTTACAAAGTCACATATCAATTTAGTTGTGCATGTTTTATTTGTTTTTCTTTAACTTCAGCAGGGCATGGGTATGGGTAGTGGTGTGATGGCAGGAGGGTTCCCAGCAGCTGGAGCTCAGCCAACTGTACAACCTGCCCAGCCTGCTCAGCCTGCTGGCTTTGACCCATTCGGTGCCCTGTAACACTCTAGGTAAGACCATCCTCAGTTTAAATAGTGAAGAACATGATTATTTTATATTGCAATATAGTGTTTTCTTTGAAGTAGTCAGTTACATTATTGTCTATTTCAGGTTCATAATAGATGCATAATATTGGCAGTAATGAAAGAGAACATCAGTCTTCTTTTGTCACCACGTGTTGAGTGTTGTGGCTTCATCTCTGTGATCCTTGCCTCAGGTTGTCTTCTGAGGCACTCGGAGATACTTCAAAATGTGCTAGTAGAGCTGATTACTGTCGTCATGCTAAATGCATGTTGTATTTTTCACTTCAAAGTGTAGAATCTGTGATGTTTTAGGATGAACTACATTGTTGGCATGATGCAAATTTATAGGATGGTAATAGATCATTCATCAAAAATATATGCCCAGATCATCACCCACAAGAACAAAAGATTAAATCATGCTGTCATTACCAAGTTGCCTGGTGTCCATTTCTTCATGTATAATTGATACATAAAATGTTCCAGATGATATACTGCCATTTATATGATTACAATTTGTCCACTCAAGACACACAATTAACAACTAGGCTTCTAGTGTATAGCATGGAATTAATTTTAAGTAATATACAAAGGTGTATTATATAAATTGTACATTCCAGTGTCTGTGAGCAAAAAGTTCAGCCTTGTGGGATGTAGTGAGGTTGCTGTGTGGTGCATCTTTTGTATCATATTTATTCTCTTGACCTCAGCACAGTACTGTGTACCAACTTTTTCTGCTAGGGTGAAAGGACAGTTAAATGAAACTTGTTGCCTGCCTGCATGTGTGTGTGTGAGTAATAAACTGCCTCATGGTCAAGAAACTTCCTCATGATGGCCACTTGTGTAATGCCTTCCAGTTCTCTCTTAAGTATCAGTGATCTAAGAAGAGAAAATTATGATAAAACAGAAGATATTATTGGAATAGAGGTTTTGGCCATCAAAATAATCTTTAGGGAGTTCAGAAGCAAATAAAAAAAATAAACTTTGAGTGTGTTGGTGAGGAAATAGCTTGATTTTGTTGTAGAGTAGAGGCAAGACTGTGGAGATCACCACACAGACAGAACCCAAGCTCTTATTACTCATATCTAAGTAATTAAAAACTATAGTAGTTGTATATAGGAAAGAATGATATTTGCAGTGAAATTAGTTGAGAAGATAAATTGTGTGCATTCCAGTTTGTGAGATAGGCACATAGTTATAATTTTTAAAGTCAAGGTGCAAGCCAATACCCTATTTGCATCGTGTATGTGTTATCAATGTTGAAATATTAATGTAATGTTCTCCAGTTGGAGGAATTACTACATTGTTGGCTCAAGTGTAGATATGAACACCATCCTTCAGCTTCTCACCATAAACATAGGATGCCTTAAATTGTCTTCAGAATGTGTATGTGGAAGCATTTTTGTGTATGTTCATGTGTGTGCATGTACATATGCTTGTTTGTGTCCACTTGCAGGTGTGTGTGTGTGTGCTTATGTTTGTATACATGACAACCTATGATGGTATGGTGTCTTCTCTCTGGTGTTTAGTTTACCATACTTATTATAAATTTGCACTGGTTGTAGTACATCCTGCCTCTTGCCTGCTGGTACAGCAATCTAACATTAGTGGAAAATGTTTTCTAACATTTTGGAATATACCTTTTCTGTTTACATTTGTAGCCTCTTGTTCTTCCTTGAGTGGTGTTAAAAAATCAATTATTTTTTTTAGTGTCATCAACAAATAACAAGAGACCATTTTAACAAAATATTGCAAGAATGCTAGAAAGTTATGTTGAAAGTTACCAGAGAGAGCGAGTTTACTACAACAATAAGTTAGCTTAAACTATGATAAGCTAAACACACTAACTGCAAATGCATCCTCACAAATATTCTGTCAGACAAATATGTACAGAAACATAAACACACATGTATATGGATGTACACAAGACATACACATTAAGGCACATGTACATACAATATGCATTTAGTCAATCATGTTTATACACAATACATAACACCAACCAGTACATAAAAATATATTTACATGTATGCATTTTATTTGCAAATATAATGTTGATATTTTTTTTCATCTTGGTCATTAAACTGTAAGACTTATGATCTGTAATAAACAAACAATTGAACTGTTTAAATTTGTAATGTAATGGCTAGGGGTGGTAAATGTGATTATAGTTATTTATAAGTAGTATTGGATTATGAAGGCATCCCTCGTGTTTTGATGGTAACTGTTAGGATATGCCAGCATTATTTAGTGAGTGAAAACTAAGGACCACATTGTAACAAAAGTCTTATGAAAAGTCAGGTCAAACAGATAAAATCTTGGCTTAATGACAAGTTAACACTGTTGTTGAAGAGGCCTGCTGTTTAATAAATAATGAGAAGTATTCCTTATGTAATGTTACCTTACATTCACTTATACAGTGGACCCCCGAGTAACGAACAAAATTCATTCCAGAAGCCTGCTCAAGTGCCATTACCGAACGAATTTACTCCCTTAAGAAATAATGTCAAGTAGGTTACTCCATTTCAGACCCCCCAAAAATACACTTACAAAAGCACTTACAATATTATACTTACATAATTGTACGATTTTCGGGGTGTTCGTAACTCGGGGGTCCACTGTACTTTGTTTTTGTGTGTTTCTAACTTCTTTATTCCTGTAGTGTTTCCAGTTTTGCTGTGAAACTGGGTTACAAGCCTTACCCAATAAGCTGGGTGAATCGTATGCCAGCAGAAATGAAAGAGAATATCAGTCTTCTCTTGTCGCCATGTGTCTAGTGTTGAGGCTTAATCTGTGATCTTGCCTCAGGTTCTTCAAGGTGGGTTCCTTGATGTGGTGAAAAGGCTCTTGATCTAAGGAATTGAACTTTTTTGTCTACTTCCATGAACCATACCTAATTACCCCCCAATCCTCCCTTTGGCCTTTGGGGATTTTTCCTTGGAAATTATAGCTCCCAGGTTGAGGAAAGAGGATTGGTCTGACCAATTCTTTTGAGGCCCTCGGTGGTGGTGGTGTTTGTCATGTAATATGGATTATTTAGGACAGCTTTGGGTGTGTATCCGAATGCTGCCTGTTGGTTTTGAGAGGTGGCGGCCAAAGGGGGTATGCCTCTCAACGGGTTTTCGGTTGCCCTCTCTTATCTGCCATGGTGGATGTAAGGTTATCCTGGATTACTGGTTTACTAGCATCAAGGGTTAGTTGGGTAGGAAACGAGTTCCGTGTAGCATCTGCACGACCTGCCATCCTGAGGGACCTCTTTGTTGTGGAGGGGGATGTATGTTTCTCCTTGGAGCTATCCCCCCTCCCTCCCTTCCCTTCCCCCTCCTTTTTTTCAGGAAAACGGTGAAAACTTATCATGGACACATCCTCAATGGCATCCTTACATGCACATCAACACATCAACGGATTTTTCTTTGAACCAAGATCCTGGTGCTGCCTTCGGATTACACCTAGTTGCCCGACTCTGGTACTGAAGTTCCAACTGACCCTTTTGATACTTCTGGCCTTTGTTCGACCCTGACCATGATTCCGGCTTTCCCTCTTACAGTCTGTCAATTTTTGGATACAGTGGAACCTCGGTTTTCGTCATTAATTCGTTCCAGAAAGTCTGACGAAAATCGAATTAGACGAAAACTGAAGCAATATTTCTCATAAGAAATAATATAAATCCAATTAATCCATTCCAGACACCCAAAAGTATTAACAAAAAAAAATACATTTTATAGAGAATAACTATAGTTTTACATACAGAAAACAATGATAAATAAATATAAAGGACTAATGAAATGGATAAATGAACATTTAATATCACTTTTACCTTTATACAAGACTCTTGTTGGTGTATGGAGGAGGGGAGAGGGAGGAGGAGGAGGTTATTGGTTGGAAGGGCCTCTTTAAGGGGGCTCCTTGTCGTGGTAAAGAGGCTATCGGTCTGAGGAATTGGACCTTTTGGTCTTCTTCCTCAGACCGAACCTAATTACCCCCCAATCCCCCCTCCCCTTTCCCATCTTCCCCTCTTCAAGGGGGGCTCCTTGCTGTGGTGAAGAGGCTCTTGGTCTGAGGAATTGGACCTTTTGGTCTTCTTCCTCAGACCGAACCTAATTAACCCCCAATTCCCCCTCCCTTTTCCCATTTTCCCCATCCTCCCTTTTTTCCCTTTCCTCCTCTTCCTCCTCATCCCTCCCTTATTTCCTTCCCATTTTTACCCTGGGAGCTTCCCTCCACAGGCATTCTAGTTCCTAGGTAGGGGAAAGGGTATCGTGGTCCATCCCATTCTGTTGAGGTCCTTGGCGGTGGTGTAGCTTGCCGTAGAATCTGGATCGCCTGGGGATGTCCCGATCCTTCTCCGGTCTCCCAGGGGGTGGCCTTGGGTATCTTCGGACGGTGTATCTCTGAGGCCACCTTTCGATTCGGGTGGTGGCGAAGCGGTATGCTTGTGGCGAATATCCGGCCGCCTCTCTTGTCTGCCGAGGTGGCTGGTGGATGTGAGTTGCTATCCGATTGCTGGTTTACTGGCATGAAGGGTAGGGTATGCACGGGTTCCATGCAGCATCCTCTTTAGGGGCCTGTCGGTAAAGAGATCGGGTCTGAGGTGGACCTCTTGGTCTTCTTCCTCAGACCGAACCTAATTACCCCCAATCCCCCCTCCCTTTTCCCATCTTCCCCATCCTCCCTTTCCCTTTCCTCCTCCTCCTCCTCCTCCTCATCCCTCCCTTATTTCCTTCCCAGTTTTACCCTGGGAGCTTCTCTCCTCAGGCATTCTAGTTCCTAGGTAGGGGGAAGGGTATCGTAGTCCATCCCATTCCGTTGAGGTCCTTGGCGGTGGTGTAGTTTGCCGTGGAATCTGGATCGCCTGGGGATGTCCCGATCCCTCTCCGGTCACCCGGGGGGTGGCTTTGGGTATCTTTCGGGCGACGGGTGTATCTCTGGAGGCCACCTTTCAGATTCCGGGGGTGGTGGCTGAAGGCGGTATGCTTTGTGGCGGATATCCGGCCGCCCTCTCTTTTGTCCGCCGAGATGGCTCGGTGGATGTGAGGTTGCTATCCCGGATTGCTGGTTTACTGGCATGAAGGGTAGGGTATGGCACGGGTTCCATGCAGCATCTGCACTACTTGCGGTGTTAGGTCCTCTTGGGCACGGAGGGGATTTGCGCTCCCTTTCATTCCTCCTAGGACCTATTCCTCCACGTCCCCCCTTTTTTTTTTTTTTTATTTTCTTTTTCTTTTTTTTCTTAAAAATAAAAAAAAAGAAGTAACCTAACCATGGCTGACCCAATCCATGAACCCACTACCCCCGGGCCCCTTCCTGATACCGCACCCAGTACTGACCCTGCCTCGTTAACGGACAACTCTTTGGACACCTCTCATGCCCCTGTACCTCTTGCTGGTGCGGTTCGTCACCTGCTTCAGGTACCAGGGACCCGACTAGCC